>PVLC010025697.1:5318-23536 GCA_004027655.1 Graphiurus murinus | reverse complement strand
TGTAACCCCCGCATTTGGGAGGCTGAGACTGGAGGATCCAGGTTTGCGGCCAGCCTCAGCTGCTTAGTGAGGCCCTCCACAATTGAGGGAGACTCGGTTTCAAAATAAAGAATAAAAAATAGGGCTGGGGGTATAGCTCAGAGTAGAATGCCCCTGAGTTCAATCCCCAGTACTGCAAAAAAAGAAAAAAAAAAAAAAAGTATCCTAGGTTGACAGGGAAGGACGCCTGAGCGTAGCTTGGGGCTGGAACAGTGGAGCGTGGGAGCGCCACAGTGGAACACGCCCACTGCTGTGTGGAAACATGACTTGCAAACAGCTCTGCCCTTCACAGCTCCGGACCATGCAGGCGCCCATGGGCCTGTCCCCTGGGGAGGGCACGCTGCCTACTGGCATGCCGGGCTACAATCAAGGTGCTACCCAATCTGTCCAGGAATGCCTTCAGAAAACCCCTCCGACTTACCATTTAAGTCAAGGAATATGACGGGGATGTGGGTTTCCATGCCAGGCACCGGTGTCCTGCAACACGAAAGACAAACAGCGCCTCTAATACAGCGGTCTCAGCAGCGCCCCCTTCAGGACACGGTCCTCACATGCCCGGGGTCACCGAGGTCCAGGGGATGACCAGCCTGGACGATGGGCTCGCTATAACTCAGCATGAGAGATGCTTCGGAGACTTACCTGCACCTGCTGCCTCCTACGCGCAGACGCAAGCCGAAGCTTCACAAGCCCACCCACCTGTTTACAGCAAGCCCCACTAAAGTCACTTCCTCTTGCCAACGCCAAACTCAGTGTCATGTACAGGGAGGGGGGCGGGCCGGGAAGCTCACCAGGGGCTGTGTGCACCTACGTCCCTATCACTCCAAACTACATTACGAGGTAAGACTACAGTACACCAAAAAGGATATTAAAATAAAAACAAACTTACTTTCTCATTAAATGATACACTAATTACATTTTTAATTTAAAGGGGCACAGAACAGTTTGCTGACTGTACCGTTGGAGCCAGCACCCAAACCCAAACCTGGTAGATGTGCAATTTTCTGATGACCACACATTCTCTTCAAGGAATGAATAATCCAAGTCATTAGCATATTAACTATTTTTTTAACGCTAAGTGCAGTGGTACTAAATATTGATTTAAGTTCTCAGAAATCTTAATAACTTGGGCCAATAACAATATTATTTAATAACACGGCCTTTGAGGCCAGTTATTCAACCCATGAAAATAATTTAATAGTTCCTTCAATTCCGACCACGCTATCCTCACACGCTATTATGAATCTTTCATTAACTGCAGCACGCGTAAACCTGCAAAGCTGGGGGTGGGGGGGCCTACCATTCTGCCGGGGCCCCGGGAATGCCACTGCCGGCGGAGGGGACCATCACCGCGTTCCTCTCCTCCGTGAGGGTCAGTCGCATCTCGAGGAGTTGGGCCTCGCGGTCCGCGTCATCCTCCGTCTTATCTAGAATATCAAGAATGAGGAGTCGATGCAGAAATCCACCTGCTGTTCCCACTTCGGTCCTGCCTTCGTTGAGTGTCTGCAGTAGCCTGTGCTGCTCATTGGAGAGCGCTCACTAATGAGAAAGCCAAGCCCGGGCAGAGAGGAGGGAGACGCCAGGCCGGGGCAGGGCTCTGGAGCACCTTCTGGTTTTTTTTCGAGGGGCAATGTGACCTCTGTCCACTGTGTCCTCTCCTGTTAGGGGTGGGGGCTACACCAAGACACTATCTCGACTGGGTTTTTTGAAAGGACAAAGAACGTGACAAGGACTGGAACTCAATCCCATGGGCTGGCCATCCCCATGACTGCTGGGTTCGCCGGGCTCTGACTTGCTCGGCACTAACGGGCCTAGCTCTGCATTGCGGGGCATGGGGTATCCAACTCGCTCTCCTTACCAGGTTTACTGACGAGCTTCTGCAGCTGCTGATCCAAGTACTCCTGACGCTTTGTTAACACATTGAGCCATTTTCGTCGAAGTCTCTCCAAATCCCGATCCTGGAAGGAAACAAGGGAAACTATATCTGATATGACATCAAGATAACACATATGATACCGATGCTCTGTCTTACCTTACGCTAACGTGATTCAAAAATCTAAGTGTCACAATTGCTTCTTTATCAGCACCACCTGGTGACTCTACCCATGCGTAACGCAGAACAGGGGTGCTCAGGATCTAGAGCATTCTTTCCCAGAGTGGACTGTTTCTGAAAGGGACTTCTCTGGCATCCCGATCAATGTAGTTTCTAATGGTTTATAAGGAAGAACCCCAAGTATTGCAGGAAAGCTCTTCTATGAGGTCTCACATATCGTACTCGATAATCTTCAGATTTACACAGCTCCGTACCTGAGAACGTCGAACGAATGTCGGGAAGTACCAACTCCTGGGCTTTGTTTTTGTTTTGTTTTCCCAGGGGCATTCTACCTCTGAGAATTCTACTCCCTTAGCCCTATTTTATTTTTTATTTTGAAAGTCTCGCTAAGTTGCTGAGGCCGGTCTCCAAAGTGCAATCCTCCTGTCTCAGCTCCTGCACACTGGATTACAGGTGTGCTCCACCACATGGGGCCTCCGAGGCTCTTAAAGACAGCTACACACACGTAGACACTTCTCTCCCTGTGGTTGTGTATTTTGGGGGGGGGCAGGGGGAGAGGACAGGGTTGTCGGGGGACAGACTAACTACTACCAGTCAACACCTGCAAGCGCGCCAGCCTTAGCTCATTTCCCTGCATAATAAGGTTAGGAGCCTGGGCAGGTCAGCGGAATGCTGCGGCTGTCATGGGTCTGGACTCCACTAGGGCACTTAACCAAATAGCCTATGACATTCTTGAGGACAAGATGGAGGGACGGGCCAGGCATGGACTTGAGTGCGGTCACGGAGGCCTCAAATGCGCATCCTGAGAGCACTGACTAATGGGATAATGTCAGCCTAAACGAAGTCTCCATTGTTGTGCCACAGGACTGCATTTAACACCATCTGATACAATGCTGTTATCAGTGACTTATAGGAAGGCAGACGCTTCTATCGAATTAGAATGATGCAAAACCAGGAGGGTGACTACACTGGATGACATAATCAGGCTCCAAAGAGCTCAGACAGTCCTAAAAGATGACTAACAAGATGAAACTTCGCAGACATAAACAAAACCTGGCCGATTATAGAAAGAAAAAAACAACAACAAAAAAAACCCTAAATCCCCGGATGACTCTAGGAAGTGGGCATTGAGGAAGATCTGGCTTCAAATATGGAAAAGACCCTGGGCTTGGCCCCACGCAGGGCTGGAGGACTGAAACAGGAGCAAGGGGTGGGGTGACCCCACTAAGGCGGGTCCAAAGGGAGCCAGCTAGGGAAAGCTCTTTGGGGGGCCCGGATGATGAGGATCTCCGGGCATAAGAAGGGACGTCGGTCCTAAGAGCTCCAATCCCAACACACCTCCCTTTGTGGCCCAGGAAACGATACTCACTGTTCCCTACTCTGTTTTGCTTTACGAAAAAGCAGTGTTTGAATCAAAATTGTTTAATTACTAAGTGACAGTACAGCAAGATGCTGGAACGGGCAATTATGCACTTTAATCAGGCTCAGTCGAGGAGGCTAACAGGTGCTCAATTACCTGGTAGCTGTCCATGTCCTCCTCTTCCTCCTAAAAGAAAAAAAAGTCTCATGTAGAACCAAAATAATGATTTATCTGAGAATCAAGCTATTCCCCCACGGTTTCTGTTTTTTAATTTAATTAAGACACCATGTCGCCTCCCACCTGCTCTGGGAGCTTTCCAGTTGTCAGGAAGTTGAGTAAAAACTGGCGTTCCTCAGAGGAACTGAAGAGCTCCGTCTGACCTTTTCGGAGCCAGTACAATGCTCTCCCTGCTGGGCGCACAGTCCCACTCCCCAGGAGAAATCAAACACCTGCTGGCAAGTAGTCTTTGCCAGCCAGTGGGGGGCTTCTGCGGAGGGAGGTGCAGGGAAGCTAATCATGCCAGCACTTGGAGAGTTCCTGGAGACTGAGCCCTTTTAACCCTCAGCACGCCACGGACCCGAGAGAAGCCCGTAAGGATCGGGTGCAGAGACTGCACAAAAATGCGATGCCCTGGGAAAGACTTCAGAGGAGGAGAGAGAGATCCCAGAAAAACCATCCACGGAAGGCAGTAGCCTGCCAGGTTCCAAAGACGCCGGTCTCGGTCAGTCTCCCCACGAGCACAGAGCGGCACAGAGACTTACATGGAAGTTCTCATGGGCTCTGGGGGGTCTGAGTGGTCTGACTTTTACACATCCGATGCCAACCGACAGTATGCATTCCTCCATCAGGGGCAGCGTCCCAGACTCCTGCACCGATTTCACTTCAACTTGAACTCGCCGAGACTGCCCCTGGATCACAGAGAACAGGATGCCTTCACATGTTTCTTGACTTCCAAAACCTGGCTTAGGGAGACCTCTACAGGCTCGTGTAGAGAAAAACAGTTGACTGTGGAGACGCTATCTACATAGCTTACAAATCTTAAGTACTAAAACACAAATTCAAGACTAGTCAGGGAAACTTATCTTCCTTTTAAGTAAATAGAAAGACCCAGAATAAGTATATGGTTTATATGTTTCTTCAGTAAAAAGAAACCATTTTCACAAAGGAAATGCAAACAGCTGTTTAATAAAAAATGCTCAACTTTACTGATAAATAAATACAAAGTAAAATAAGCATGATACACCTTTAGTTTTACCTGCTAAACCAGCAATTATATTTGAAAAAGGTGATTTCCAGTATTGCCCAGGGTTTATGAAACACTTCATACACTGTGGGGGAGGAATTTAAATTGGTGCAAATTTTCTTCAGGGCAATATGACTTAAAATATAAATACCACCAGGCATGGACTGCTCAGGCTGTTCTCAAACCTGCAATCCTCCTGTCACAGCCTCCCAAGTATTGAGATTACAGATGTGCGCCACCAGACTGAGCTACAGTCTACTTTTTTTTTTTTTTTTGCGGTACTGGGGATGGAACCTGGGGGCATTCTCCCTCCGAGCTACAGCCCCAGCCCTATTTTTTATTGTTTATTTTTGAAACAGGGTCTCACTAAGTTTCGGAGGGCCTCACTAAGCAGCTGAGGCTGGCCGCGAACCCAGATCCTCCAGTCTCAGCCTCCCAAATGCTGGGATTACAAGCGTGCGCCACCACGCCCGGCTACAGTCTACTTTTAAAAGTAAAAGTATATGAGAGGCTGTATATGAGAGTATATGAGAGGCTGAGGTAGGAGGATTGCAGGTTCAAGGCCAGCCTTAGCAATATAGCAAGATCCTTAGCAACTTGGTGAGACCCTGTTTCAAAATAAAAAATAAAAAGGAGTGGGAGTGTAGCTTGGAGGAAAATTCTGGGTGCAATCCTCAGTACCAAACAACAACAACAGCAAAAAAAATCATATGTAAGTCTTTTGCCCTAGAATTCAACTTTTTAGAGATGAATTTTAAATAATCATACATATACATAAAGAATCCAAAAGCCAGCCGGGCGTGGTGGCGCATGCTTGTAATCCCAGCATTCGGGAGGCTGAGACCGGAGGATCCCAGTTCGCGGCCAGCCTCAGCTACCTAGTGAGGCACTCCGCAATTCAGTGAGACTCTGTTTCAAAATAAAGAATAAAAAGGGGCTGGGGGTGTAGCTCGGAGGTAGAATGCCCCTGAGTTCAATCCCCAGTACCACACAAAAAAAAAAAGAATCCAAAAGCCTTGTGGAGAATAACAAAAGATATAAATGTGTAATATTGATAACTAAATAAACTGCAGCATATATAATGGAACACTACATAGTCATTAAAATGTTGCTGTGGAAAAACATATAGGGCATAGCAAGTTAAAGAACAGATTGCCAAAGCCAGTAAACACAGTATAATCTTTCTTTTTTTTTGGTACTGGGGATTGAACCCAGGAGCATTCTACCTCTGAGCTATGCTGCAGCCCTTTTCATTTTTTGTTTTGAAACAAGGTCTGGATAAATTGTTGAGAGTCTTCCTAAGTTGCTGAGGCTATTCTCAAACCTGCAATCCTCCTGTCACAGCCTCCCAAGTATTGGGATTACAGGTGTGCACCACCAGGCCCAGCTACAGGCTACTATTTTTTTTTTTTTTTTTTTTTTGCGGTACTGGGGATTGAACTCAGGGGCATTCTACCTCCGAGCTATACCCCCAGCCCTATTTTTTATTCTTTATTTTGAAACCGAGTCTCACTAAGTTGTGGAGTGCCTCACTAGGTAGCTGAGGCTGGCCGAGAACCCGGATCCTCTGGTCTCAGCCTCCCGAATGCTGGGATTACAAGCGTGCGCCACCACGCCCGGCTTTACAGGCTACTATTAAAAGTAAGCAACCAGCGTTAGAAATAAGAAAGGCTAACGCTATCTTGGAATCACTGCCCTAATCCCAGAATTAAATAATATTTAACTAGACTAGCATGTTTCCAGAATAAATCCTATGTTCGTATGTGATTCTGTGTATCTATAACGAAGCAATATTGTCAAAAAAAAAAAAAAAAAAGGATTCCCAGTATTCCCAACCTACTGGCTTCAAACTTGGTTTATAATTTTAGGAACAGAAAACAACATGAAAAATGGAATTTGAATATTCAATTTCAAGTCAATTACTCTTGGCTTCTTCCAGTGGACGTCAGCTCTCCAGAGCTAAGCATGACCAGGAAAATCTACTTAGGAGATCACTGATCCTATCAAGCTACATTTGAATGGATGGGATTCAGATGTCTTCTCATTTAACATTTTCCAGGACCCTGCATCAGATGTTTTGTGATGAAATTCTCTCAGAAAGAAAAAAAAAATTTTTTTTAGTACTAGGAATTGAACCCAGGGGCATTCTGCATCTGAGTTATATCCCTAGTCCTTTAAAATTATTATTATCATTATTATTTTATTCTGAAATAGGATCTTGCTAAGTTTCTGAGAGTCTCACTAAGTTGCTGAGTCTGGTCTCAAACCTACAATCCTCCTGTCTCAGCCTCCCAAGTACCGAGACTACAAGCACGCACCACCATGCACAGCTGGAACTGCAGGCCAGCGCTGAGCACCGCACGGCAGCCCTGCCAAGTCACACTGCGGCTTCTCAATTTCCCAAATGTGCTAATGCTGCTTGATAGGTTTGCTTTATGTCCTACAATTCCATCCTAAATTTTCTTATAAAGTATATATTCTTCATAATCCAACTGAAACTGATTTATTTCTTTATTCACTTATCTGTATGGCGCTGAGGGATTGAACCCAAGGGCATTCTCTCTCTGAGCTATACTTGCAGTCCTTTTTATTTTTATTTTGAAACAGGGTCTCACTAAATTGCTGAGGCTAGCCTCAAATCTGTGATCCTCCTGTCTCAGTCTCCCAAGTACTGGGAACACAGGTGTGCGGCACTACACCTGGCAAGCTGGTTTTAAAATAAATGAGCAAGGCTTGTGACAATGATAAAAGAAAATACACAGGAAGTATGAAACAATTTGAAGGTAAGAAATGGATTTAGGCAGTCTAGATTTCATTATTATCAACATTTCTGTTAAAAAAGAATCTAATAAGCCGGACATGGTGGCACATGCTTGTAATCCCAGTACTTGGAAGGCTGAGACCAGAGGATCCAGGTTCACAGCCCTCCACAACTTAGTGAGACTGTTTCAAAATAAAGAATAATAATTAAAAAAAAAAAAAGGTTTGGGGGTGTAGCTCGGAGGTAGAATGCCCCTGGGTTCAATTCTCAGTACTGCAAAAAAAAAAAAAAAAGAATCTAGCATTAGCAGGGCACGGTGGTGCACACCTGTAAGCCCAGTATCAGGATGCTGAGACAGAAGGATCTCAGGTTCCAGGTCAGCCTCAACAACTTAGTGAAACCCTGCTTCAAAATAAAAAATAAAATAGGGCTGGGAGTTTAGCTCAAAGGCAGAATGCCCCTGGATTCACCCTGGATTCAATCCCCTTCTCTGCAAAAAAAAAAAAAAAAAAAAATCCAGTATTAAGGGCTGGAGTGTAGCTTGGTGTAAAGCTCTTGCCCAACATGCTTGAGGCCTTGGGTTTGAGCCCCAGCACCACACACAGAACCAGCACCCGCATTAAGCCTGCTGGGGGCAAAGACTTTGATGTGAGTGTTCACTCTCGTTACCTGCCGCAGCTGGAAGATCCCTCCCGTGGGGACGTCCTTTGCAGAAACCACTTCCACAGGGCAGTATTCCCCGTTCTCATTCTGTTCCAAGATCTGAACCCAGAATTCCAGCTTCCTGGTGACTTCACTCCACCTAGGAAACAGGTGCCGTTCTTGGGAAACCTTACATTGTTATTTCAATTCAGGGAGCTTAGGACCCTACACACGAGACTTAGCGATGACAGTGACCTCCAAGCACAAAGACTCAGTGGCCTGACCAATGAGAAACGAACTCGCACACACGGCAAATGTCGGGAATAAACCAAGTAATATCAGAAGCAGAAATGGCTCCTTTATTCTGTTCAGAAAGAGATGATAACGCCAAATCTATTTCAAAATGGTTACTCAAACACCAGAACATTCTAACCAGACGTGGGGAAGCAAGGACAGGGACCATCTTCTCAGAGACAGGTAAAGTTAGTGTCGCACGCACTGGTGATTTGACAAAAGTATCTTCTCTCAGGTCAGTAAGAGAATCAGGAAAAAAAATTCTCACCTTCTAATTTAGTATTTGCTAAAACTTTCTAAAGGAAAAAAATATGTTTCCCACCTATAATTAGGTGAAAGTAAAAATGTCTTCTATTTAGTCATACCCTTTAAAATCTTCCTTTTCAGCCAACAAACAAGGCTCTCTCCTTCCGTCACTGATGTCACTCACAAAAAACTGCGCTACAGACCCAGTGAACGTGAGCACTACAGATAGTCGTCTCCGTGTGGCCAACTGATTAGAAATAACTCACAGGGATCAGTGGCCATTCTCCAAATGAATGCCACTGTTTCTTAAATAACCCCATCCTTAACTTTCTCCCATCATTCTTCACGATCCGCTGCCCTAAGGAAGCTCGACTGTGAGGGGAATACCCTGGAGACAGTACCATCTATCCCCAGAATCCAGTAATGCTCGGGAAATGGTCCCCTTTGCAAATGGTGATATTATCCAGCCATTTTTTTTTTTTTTAAATTATAAATGGACTCGGACATCTAAAATTCACCTGTCCCGGAGACTCCGTGTTTTTGCTTGGATGATTCCCAAATCCCACAGCGCTGGGTTTTTCCGAGGATCATTCATTTTATGTCCATAGACTTCGATGGCCAGTGCCCCTTCCGAGAGATGTTCAATAAAGTCTTCGGTGATGTTAACAGAAAACTCCTGAAACACAACCTCTAATTACAAGACGGCACACACTTTCTGGTAATCTTACTATTACTTATAACAGACATCAGTGTGCTTAATTCTCTCAGGGAGGAAAGAAACAGAATTGTTTTTGCTGCTGAGCAGAGCTGTCACTCAGCACCCATAGGGAATGCTCTAGTGGCTTGGGGTTCTTGTCTTTAAGGTAACTACAAGTTTTAAAAACTTTCCACGTTGAAAGTCTGGTATGTAAGAACACATCATATTCTATTTAGCTGGCAATATTTTCGGAGCTACTCTTAAAAGTATAACTGCATTAAGCATTACAATAATGATTTGTAATGTCTTGATATAAAAGTTACTACATGCAACAAGGTAGTAGTATGTTGCAGAAATGGTTTTAGGAAGTTAACTATCTCTAATAATAGAAGACAAAGAAAATAATGATCACTAGTGTGAAAAAATGTTCCCATCTTTTTTTTTTTTTTTTTTTTTGCAGTACTGGGGATTGAACTCAGGGGCATTCTACCTCTGAGCTACACCCCCAGCCCTATTTTTTATTCTTTATTTTGAAACCGGGTCTCACTAAGTTGCAGAGCGCCTCACTAGGTAACTGAGGCTGGCCACGAACCTGGATCCTCCGGTCTCAGCCTCCCGAATGCTGGGACTACAAGCGTGCGCCACCACGCCCGGCTGTTCCCATCTTTATAAGATAGTATTTTGCAATTAGGTTCTCTTTCTCTTTCTTTTTCTTTCTTTCTCTCTCTCTCTCTCCTCCCCTCTCTCCTCCCCTCCCCTCCCTTCCCTTCTCCTCCCACCTTCTTATTCCCTGTACTGAGACTTGAACCCAGGGGCATCCTACCTCTGAGCTATAGCCCCAGCCCTATTTTATTTTGAAACAGGGCCTTGCTAAGTTACTGCAAGATGGCCTCGAAC
The DNA here is from genome assembly GCA_004027655.1 of Graphiurus murinus. Lineage (NCBI taxonomy): Eukaryota > Metazoa > Chordata > Mammalia > Rodentia > Gliridae > Graphiurus > Graphiurus murinus. The sequence continues at coordinate 13,307 of PVLC010025697.1, read as the reverse complement.
CTATGATCCTCTGTGACTGTTTCATTAGCTAACAAAAAAAAGTGCTACCATTATATTTAACTGGTAAGGACAAAAGAAAGAATGAGAAAGGCTCTGCAGAAGCTCAGGTGTTCAGTAAAGTGGTTCCTTGTCTGTAATCTTAATTTTCACTACAACACAAGCTTCTTTACGTGTGTGTATGTGTGTGCGCGAGCATGCGTGTGTGTAGGGGGTACTAAGGATTGAATCCAGGGGCATTCTACCTCCAAGCTACACCCCCAGCCCTATTTTTTTTTTTTTTTTTTTTTTTTTTGCGGTACTGGGGATTGAACTCGGGCATTCTACCTCCGAGCTATACCCTCAGCCTTATTTTTTTTTTATTCTTTATTTTGAAACCGAGTCTCACTAAGTTGCGGAGTGCCTCACTAGGTAGCTGAGGCTGGCCTCGAACCCGGATCCTCCAGTCTCAGCCTCCCGAATGCTGGGATTACAAGTGTGTGCCAACACGCCCGGCTCCCCAGCCCTACTTTTTATTCTTTATTTTTGAAACAGGGTCTCACTATGTTGCAGAGGGCCTCACTAAGTAGCTGAAGCTGGCTTCAAATCTGCGACCTCCTGCCTCAGCCTCCCAAGTACTGGGATTACAAGCATGTGCCACCACGCCTGGCCTCCTCAGTCCATTCTTTAATTATTGGTTTTGAAACAGGGTCTCACCAGGTTGCTGAGAGTCTTACTATATTGCTGAGGCTACCCTCAACCCTGCTATCCTTGAACCTGCAATCCTCCTGTCTCAGCCTCACAGGTACTGGGATTAGAGGCATGTGCCACAACACCCAGCTTCTTAACCTTTTGAGATAATAATTTCTCCAATAATCTAATACAAAACACAGATTTCCTTTGGAGAAGAGCACACACACACACAGTTTTTTTTTTTAAACACAAAAGTTACTTTTGATTGTGGCCGAGTTAAATACATGGACACTTTAGTTTTTCACTCCATCTCCACTCTAAGAAACTCTGCTCTGAGACATATTTTGGCACAACTGTTCAAGGAAACAAGGTTCATTTGGGGGGTCTCAATTTACACATGAGCAGACTGGAAAACCAACTCACGCTGCAGTGGTCGAAGACCACCATGCACTGAGGCTCCTTGCTCACGGGAGAGGAAGAGGTGTCCACTTCGGGGGCAACAGTCACTGGCTCCTGCTGGTCCCAGAAGTTGTATTTGCAGAAGACAAAGTGGCACAGATGCTGCGGCAACCCGGTAGCTTGGAGGATTTTAACCTGATGGGAAAGGAAGGCTCAGTTTGTGTTTTAACTGAGAGGGCCCGAGGAGTACTCGGAGTCAGAGTCGTGGCGTCCTGTTTTGTCTACGTCACTAGCTGTGGGCTCCATTCACTCTGGGACCATGCTCCTGCATCTGAGATGGCGACCATGGCTGTTCTGTTCAGTGAGAGTCCTGAGACAGGGTGACAATGACGTGACGGTGACAGTGGATGCTGTAAGCACTTAGGAGGCTGACGAAGAGCATGAAATTCTAGCTTCTTAGATTATAAAAAGGACAGAACTGGAGGAGGCCCTTCTAAGTGAGATAAACCAGGCTCAGAAAGCCAAGGGCTCCATACTTTTTCTCAGATGGGGGAGAGAGAAAGAAGGAAGAAAAAAAAAAGGGACCTCAAGAAAATAGGAGAGAAATAGCCGGGCGTGGTGGGTGACGCATGCTTGTAATTCTAGTACTTGGGAGGCTAAGATAGGAGGATCACAGGTTTAAGGACAGCCTCAACAAGTAGTGAGACTCTCATCAACCCAGTGAGACCCTGTTTCCAAATAAGAAATAAAATCGGGCTTGGGGTATAGCTCAAATGTAGAATGCCTCTGGGTTCAATCCCCAACACCACAGGGGGGGAAAAAAGAGAGAAAAGAAAATAGGAGAGAGAAAAATGGAGTAGACATGTAGGGGAAGAAAAAGGGAAGGCAAAGGGGAAGTTTAAGAAAGAAAACAAACCAAACAATCTTATATGCAAATATGAATGTATCATTAGGAACCTCACTGTCATGTACAATTACAGTGAACCAGTAAGAAATTCAAAAAGAACCGAATAAAGATGTAAGAATTATCATCAATTCAGAAGAAGAAAGTTCTTGAACACCAACCCACCATTCAATTACATGAATCTGACTAACCATGAATATGTCTTAAGAACAAAAACTGTTAAATACCATGAATGAAGCCAGGCATGCTGGCACATGCCTGTAATCTCAGCACTTGGGAGGCTGAGACAGGAGGATCACAGGCAGGTTTGGGCCAGCCTCAGCAATTTAGCAAAGCTCTTGGCAATCCAGTAAGACCCTCGTACCCTTCCAAGCCGGGTGTGGTGGCCCACACTTGTAATCCCAGTACTCGGGAGGCTGAGACAGGAAGATCACAGGTTTGAGGCCAGCCTCAGCAACTTAGGAAGGCCCTCTACAACTTAGTGAGACCCTGTTTCCAAGTAAAAATAAAATAGGGCTGGAGGTGTAGCTCAGAGGTAGAATGTCCCTGGGTTCCATCCCCAGTATCATAAATAAATACACACATATATACAATGAATGAAAACCAAGATTAGCATACCAAGAAGCAACGAGTACTCAGGAAAGGGTAAAATATGTATTCCATGTTTGAAAGTATAAAGAGGAACAAGGTTCTCAAGCAGAAATGTCACATGCCTATAAGGCACTTTTTGGAGAACTTTAAGATGCTGAGAACATGCAGTTTGGAGGCTGGAGAGGAGGCAGAGGGAGGTGAGGGTGGGGAAGTTAACCATCCTCGGCGCTGACATTGACGGAGTGCCTGCCCTGCGCAGGTTCAGCGGGGAGAGACGTGGCAGAGAAGACATGTGATCTTCACTAGAGGACTGGAGAGTTCTGCTACACAGTTGTGCATGTAGAAGCACTTGCCTAACCAGGCCCAGGCCCCTGATGAAACAGCTGTAACACATTTGAAAGCAGCCAAATATTGTTACTATTTCTTTGGGCAGCAGGCTTGAGCTGGGGGCGGGGGTGTCTACTGGCATTGAGCCCAAAGGCATTCTACCTCCCAGCTATACCCCCAGTACCCCCCCCCTTTTTTTTGAAACAGGGTGTTGTTAGATTGCTGAGGCCGTCCTCAAACCTGGGATCCTCCTGTCTTAGCCTCCCAAATACTGGGATTACAGGCATGTACCATCAGGCCCGGCTTGGGCTGATTTTTATTTTTTCATTTTTTTGCGGTACTGGGGATTGAACTCAGGGACATTCTACCTCCAAGCTATACCCCCAGCCCTATTTGTTATTCTTTATTTGGAAACAGGGTCTCACTAAGTTGTGGAGTGCCTCACTAAGTAGCTGAGGCTGGCCGCGAACCCGGATCCTCCAGTCTCAGCCTCCCAAATGCTGGGATTACAAGCGTGCGCCACCATGCCTAGCTTGGGTTGATTTTTAATTTGGGTTTTTGGGGTTAAATTATGATAGTCTATATAACTCCTCCAGCTACAAAGTAAACTAAATCCTAAAGTTAAACAAGTCACACTAGATTCTGATTTTATAATTGACTCAGCCAATTTTTACATGATTGAGCATTAATCATAAATTATCTTCTTCACCTGGTTCCCTTCTGCATGTGTTCTTGGTTTTCTTAGGCTTTTCTTTCTGCTAGGAGAGATGGGAATATTAATGGCTACCCCACTACTCGTGGTGAGACCAAGCAGACCGATGGAAGGAAATGAATTAATGAAAGCCGGACCAGGCACTGAGCAGACATACTTCTCTGTGACTAAATTCCATCTGAAAGCCATTTTTCCCATAGAAATGACTCTGTTTCAAAGTTCAATTAAACAAGAAACATTTGATGTGCTGACCGGTCCTCCACAAACAACTTCTCAGGAATGAGGACTATGGAGATATCTGGAACACAGAGTGTTTGGGGTTTTCTTGGGTTTTATGTACAAAAATTAAAGTCACCACCAGGTGTCAGAAGACCATGGACTTCAACTCATAGCTGCAGGAGGCAGAGGATTCTCAGGGGAAGGCAGCAGATGTCCTGTGGTCGGGGCTTGTGAATATGTGATTTTACTTAATATCATTGAAATATTAATATGAGCATATGTTTCATTATGGAAAAGTAATAAATTCAGACTTCTTTGAGGGGCCAGCGATTCTCCACACCTACGGTGTCTGAAGAGTCTCTGGCTGGTTTCTCTTGTTTTTCCACTAGTCATGCAGTTTTGTTCACTGTCATGCAGTTTATCTGTCTTTGTCCTTATTAAACAGAAGGCCACTGCTTGCCAGAACATGGTCTCTCAAAGGCACCTCCCACCGAAAGGAGTCAGGTTCTTTGGAGAAAAGGCTGAGTCCAGGTCTGGGACAGGAACTGTATAGGATGAGACCTGAATACTCATCACACCAGAAGGTTGTCGGGGTCTGGAGGGTCAGGGCTACGTCCACAGGACACGAGAGCCGAGGGAAGTGGCTGCCACCAGCCACAGACGGGCACGTCAGAGCTTTGACGTAGGCACTGAAGGCAGTGTTGAAGTCCAAAAGCTCACAATGACATTAAGACTAAAAGCAAACTTCACTTTAAAATAAAATCAATTCATTATTTTGAAAACTAGTAAATAAAGGGAGAGAATGGAGCATTTATCCTGCCTTTTCTATATAAACTACCTCTAATGGCAAAATAGATGACAGGAAGATTCTCTCTCTAAAAGCTCTTCAACTAATAAAAGAAATGATAGAATGGTAGAATTGCAATACATTCCCTGTGTGTGTGTGTGTGTGTGTGTGTGTGTGTACACGTACTGGGGAACTGAACCCAGGGGCGTTCTACCTCTGAGGGACACCCATATCCCTTCTTATTTTTTTTTATTTTGAGACAGGGTCTAAGTTGCTGAGGCAGGTTTTGAACCAATCCTCTGTCTCAGCCTCTCAAGTGCCGGGGTTACAGGTGTGCACCACTGCACTGGTTTGCAATGCCATTCTTTTGCAACCCCAAACAAAATAATGCATGTAGGTGAGGGCCCTCAATGTTTCTTACAACCCCCAAAAAGATACAACAGGACATAACCTTACTTTCCTGATGGAAGAACACACCACCTCTATAAAGCACCCTTGATCCCCCTTCAGTGTAAGACCTTTACACCTAACTGCCAATTTGCATCACACACATCTTAGCACCTTAAGTAGGCCTTGAGAATTGACAGGGCAACAACCTAGTCCCAATAATAAATAAGTTGCAGGATAAGAGAGAATGAGAATGTGAGACAGACAGACAGACAGAATATGAATTCAAACAAACAAGAGAGAGCACATCACAGCCAGATTCTGGAATCAAAAGAAAGACATGTCAATCAAGACAACCAAACTGACTGGTTATTTAAGGATAATGTTAAGGAATTATTAACTTCAGCTAGTGATATTAAGATTATGTTTTTAAGAACTCATTGCTTTGGAGAGATATACTAAACTATGTACAGGCTGTGCAGGGCACCAGCCCGGAGAGCAGGCGCCCCGCCTTCCTCGTCTTATGGGAATCTAACATGTGCCCGGCCGGTAACACCTAACAAGTGTCGTGAATGGCGCGCATGGGAAGGGTGGCAGGAAAGGGCTGCGGACAGGGGTGTGCCGGGACACCTCCGCAAAGGCTTCTGGGTAAGGAGAGCAAGGAGCATGTGGAGACACTATGAAGAGGGCCTGTGGCATGAATCTCCATTTTCAACAGGAATCAAGAGGAGGAAACCGGCGTGGGGAGCCCGCCTCTCTACAGAGAAGTGTAGATACACACAGACTGGTCCAGCTTGGGAGGTGAATGGCCCGGAGAAAAGAGGTGAGTTGCCCAGACTCACGGAGCAAGGTACTAGAGGTGCTGAACCAGTACTTGGGGACATATGACAAAATATGGTCCCGGAAACACCAAACTCCAAAATATTGCTTTGGAGATGGTTATTTTTAAAATTTGAACAATACACACGATTTCTTATATCTAAATATCCACCATCTTCAAAAACAGCCCCACTCCGATGACTTCTGAAAGGAGCCCAGGACCTACCATGCACACCAGCCTGTTCTCCTGGGCCTCCTTCTCGAAGGGGCCGTCCGGGGCCTCGTCACCTCCTGCGAGTCTCTCCCCGATGGCACCACTGACTCGCATCACCTCCACGTGCAGCCGGCCGGCCACCTAGAGCACAGGGGCACAGACACGCTCGTTTCCAGATTCAGTTCCTTGACCCCGGGACGATCTCTCTTCTGTGTGAGAGCCCAGCTGTCAGGTTGGTGGTATGTGAGAATTTACAGGGCTAGTTTCTAACAGCTTGCTCTGCCCTCAAAGTACTTGGAGTAACCACCATGAAGCCCAAGGAAGCACAAGGGCTTCATAACACACATACATATGTCATTGGTCACTGCTGATTAAAAAACATGGTTGTGGCAGTGTCCATGGCCACCCGATTGTCCCCCGCCCCGCTCTCTGCAGGAAGATGCACAAAGAGCAAGCCAACCTCTCCCTTCTGGTTGATGATGGGGACCGCGTACTGCAACTTCACGTCATAGAAAAGGGACTCGAGGAAGACATTGGCCACCCCGATGAGGCTGTGATTTTCCTGCTCATCGTAGAAGGGGTCTGCACGCTTGAAGTAAGATCGGATCACCTGAAAGAGATTCGGTGCACACACCTTCAGAAACTCACATACAATAAACACAGCCAACTGCTTTTGATGCGTTGTCATTTAAGTCCCTGGAATTCACTTTTATCACTAGTATTCCTAAATAAAGTTCTTACTGAAACAAAGCAGTGTACTATTCTCATAGACACTCCCTCATTTCCACTTGGAATGGCGGTTAGCACCCTTTATCCACAGGAGGACAGTCCTAGTAATAGGTCTTTACCATTTCTCTTCTGTCTCCCCCCACTACTAGAGGTTGAACCCAGAGGCATTCTACCCCCCCCCCTTTTTTTCTTTTTTGTGAACCCAGAGGCATTCTACCTTCGGGCTACACCCCCAGCTCGATTTTATTTCTTCATTTGGAAACAGGTCTACTAGGTTGATGAAAGTCCTACTACTTGCTGAGGTTGTCCTTGAACCTGTCAACCTCCTGACTCAGCCTTCAGAGTACAGGGATTACAGGTGTGCACCACCACACCTGGCCCCCATCCCTTTTTAATTTTTTTAAATTTGAAACAGTGTGTCACTAGGTTGCTGAGGATCTCACTAAATTGCTGAGGCTAATCCTGAACGTGCAATCCTCTTGTCTTAGACTCCCAAGTACTGGGATTACAGGCATGCACAACCACACCCAACTTCACTTCTGTACACAGAAATCTTCCCACGAACACAGAGAAAGAATGCATATGACTAGAAAAAGAAATGGAGTATACCAAACCTCTCTTCCTTTTTCTTTTGGGGAAGAGGATCATCTTTCCCGTTCAATTGCCCCTACCAAATCATTAGACACACCGCTACAAACGAGAGGTGACCCCTCCGAGGAGAGTGGCTGACTTTCCTGTTTATTGTCATTTTATTTCTAAGTTGAAATGGGAGAGGAACACAGAAGAGAATTTAAGAGTTTTAAGCAAAAATATCATCTAACTATAAAAGTCATTTTATTAACGACAGTTTAGAAAAGTAAATATTTCTACAAAATAAGATGCTAAGGAAGTAAACAACTCCAGGTAGAAACAGGTCCAGCAGTCTTGAAAAACACATGATGTGTATTTCTTTTTTTGTGTGTGTGGTATTGGGAACTGAACCCAGGGGCATACTACCGCCAAGCTACACTCCAGCCGTATTTTGTTTTTTATGTTTTTTTTTTTTTTTTTTTGCGGTACTGGGGATTGAACTCAGGGGCATTCTACCTCCGAGCTATACCCCCAGCCCTATTTTTTATTCTTTATTTTGAAACCGAGTCTCACTAAGTTGCGGAGTGCCTCACTAGGTAGCTGAGGCTGGCTGCGAACCCGGATCCTCCGGTCTCAGCCTCCCGAATGCTGGGATTACAAGC
>PVLC010025696.1:0-14807 GCA_004027655.1 Graphiurus murinus | reverse complement strand
CGCCCGGCTTCCTGCATAGTTCTTATTGCTAAGAATTGCTTTGGCTATTCTGGGTCCTTTGGGGTTTTTTTCATATGAATTTTAGAACTTATTTTTCTATCTCTATGAAGATTGACATTGATATTTCAGTATAATAGCCATCTTGATAATCTTTATTCTGCTTATCCAAGAGCATGGTAGATCTTTCCATCTTCTAAGATCTTCTCCAATATTTTTCTTTCATGTTTTATAATTTTTATTGTAGAGGTCTTTTGTCTCCTTTCTCTCATTTCCTTTCTAAAGTCTTTCATCATATAAATAATCAAGGTTTTCTTCTGGCATTTTCTGCAGCTCTGTGTTGGTGATCTTTATTGTTTTAGAGTCCTGGGAGTTTACTGTTTCTGGTTGGCCTTCATTTTCATGGTTTCAGGATTCTCAGGTTTGTATCTATCTTGTTTTGTATCCTCTTCTTCTTTGTGTGGAAATCATATGTCTATTTGTTGCCTGTTTATAAGAATTCCTGTGCTGGGGGTATATTTTTGCCTCAATGAATCTGTCTCATATAATAAGAACTTTTAGTCAGCCCCCCAAAACCTCTTTTGTAGGATGCAGTACTTAGTGCCGGCAGCAGCAGTCTCTGATTGGCTACAGGCCAGAGATGATGACATCCCCTGCCTGCAGCCCAGCTGGCAGAGCTTTACTGTCCCAGGGAGACCACCACTGCTCTTCTGGTTGTGACTGTGTCAAGCCCTGCCAGCCATCAGTCTCCAAGCCTCCGCGGTAGCTAGGCACAAACTCAGCAGGGCCAGAGATTATGACATTCTGAGCCTGTGGCTCAGCAGGCTGAGCTTTAATGCCCTGGGGACACCACCACTGCACTGCCGGTTGTGGTCATGTAAACTGTCAGCCGCTGGTCTGCGCGATCACCAGACACCAACTCAGCCAGATGAGAGATGTAGTGTTTCCAGCTTAAAGCGTGGCCACCTGCGTTAAACTGCCACAGGTACACCACTGCTGCTCTGCCAGCTGCAATCATGCGAAACCCCGCTGACCCTTGGGCTCCCTGCTCTCGGGGCCCAGACTCTGCCAGAGGAGAGGTTGTACTATTCTTGGCCTGGGGTGTGGGTAGCAGGGTTATTTGTCCTCAGGGGACAACACTGGTGCTCTGGCAGCCACGATCACATGAGACCTTGCTGGCTATCAGCCTCAGTACACATGGTGTCTAAACTCCTCTGGATGAGAAATCATAGACTTCCAAGCCCATGGCACAATCGGGTAAGTTATTTTGCCCCAAAGACACCACTGCTGACAGTCTGGTAATGATCACTGGAGACCCCACGGGAGCAGGTGGGCTGCTGACTCTAGTTCTCATCCAAAGTGACCCAGGGACTGCCTTCTAACTCATGTTTATGCCGTTTCCCACTGTAGCCCTGGCCCACCTACACAGGGATGGTCTACTAACTCACAGACCCCATGAGTGTGGCCATTGCCACATGAGTCCCTGCAGTCACATGGTTTCTGGCTGGGATGACTTGTAAACTGGTCAGGCCCTGTTGTGGCCATGCACATCCCTGCAGGAAGGCTCTGAAGTTTCTAGTTCCAAACACGTTCAGCTGCAGCCACAGGAGTTCACTGGGTGGTTTGGCTGGGCAGTCTGGAGCCTGACAATCGAGGGTTTTTTTGAGCACTGAGAGAAGAATGTGGTGCCTGTGGGTGTTGGCTCTCTGCAATCACTAGCTCAATGAGATTTAGCTCCTTTTTTACTGGAGTTCATTCCCGAGAGCTTCTGGATCCTGGCAACTGCCAACTCCAGCACAGGCTCACTAAGATGGCTCCTGTCTCGGCTCTATGCTGACCAGATGAGATACACAGAGTTCTTTGTTCTTTTCGGTCCTCTGCTTTTTTTTTTTTTTTTTTTTTTTTTTTTTTTTTTTTTTTTTTTTTTTTTTTTTTTTTTTTTTTTTTTTTTTTTCAGCTTCTGAATCAGCTACATTTCTTCTGTGGAGTTTTGACTGCTTTTCTTCTCTAGCCAAGAAGCAGTCTTCCCTTTGGTTGAATTCCAAGTCTCAGAGCAACCAAAACACACTGCCTTTCTCTATTTTGCCGTCTTTTTGACCCTGTGCTATTCTAAACCAGCCACATCACCACTCTGTCTTGGGCACAGACCCAGCACAAAAGGTGCTGAATGAACTTCCGTGGGAAGAAGGGAAAGGAAGTCAGAATGGACAGGAAAGGGGAGAGGCTGCACCTGGTATCCTTGAGGGTCGAGACTTCAGCATTGACACTGGAAAGTTTCTGTCTCAGGATCCACAGCGTCCATGTTAGGAGGGTGGAGTTGATCTGCAAAGTCAAGCAGAAGGGGTGAGAAGATGCATGCACACGTGGTCGATGGGCAGCCATCTTTGGAAATAGAACACTGACCCATGATCTAGCAACCAATCCAGGACGCCTGACAACGACCCTGGAAGTGATCAGCCCAAGTGGACCCGATCAATAGCTGATGGTTTCCCCGACTGCTGTCACTGCTCGCAAGTTAGGACCAAGAGCAGAAAGCTGACGTGCAGCTCCGACCAGTCACAAAGGACACCCCACTTCCAATTAGCAACCTGCCACTTCCCCTGCCCGCGGCCTCCTTCAAGGCATGCCTGGGGACTTCGTCTCTCCAGCCTTTCCACTGCTCTGCCTGCTCATTGTTAGAGCAGCTCTAGGAAACTAGGCATGCCCCTGAAATACCTACTAGACATCAGAGCAAAACCCTCAACACATCCTCAAGCACTCTCAAGATTTAACCACTCAAAATGAGTCCACAACTAATAGTTACAGGTGACACAAGGGATCAAGCCACCATCAGTGAGAGCCAGCAGTCACATCATCTGGCAACCCTGCAGAGGCTGGATTGGAGACGGGAGTCAAAGAGGGGGTGCTTGGTGTCCTCTGACCTCTCTTTGTTTCTGTCTGCCATTTCTCAACTCATCTCACCCCCACCCCCACCCCCACTACAACCACTATGCTCTTCCTCCCTTTTTACCCTTTCTCTCATTCTACATGTGTACCTAGGAGAGACTGAAAGGCCCATTCTTCCTGAAGCATGGAGAACCAATAAGACTATGCTTTCCCTAAGGCTTCTGCATTTCAGCATGAGGTTGAAAAGTCACAAGTCAAAGAAATTACTCTCTAACGTGGAAATTTCAAGACTCAAGGATCACAAAGAACCTTTGAGGGAAGCAAAAACCTTCTCAACTTTACTGGCATTTCCTGATCCCCTGGGTCTCCTTGCTCCTCCTCCAAAATGCTCATCACCAAATAATTGGCTTACCACTATGATCACGCAAACTGGACCCAGAAAACTCCAGATGAACCCCGACTCTGTATTCAGCCAGCAGCTATGGAGAGAAACAGATGTGAATACTTGTCTCAGTACCTTGACCTTACCATTATTCCTGCCTGAAAAAAAATGCACGAATGGAGAATACTGGGAGGGGAGATTCAGATGAAAATTCTCATCATAGGGCAGGATGCATTTCTGTTTTCTTTGGACCACAGGGGATCCTTTTTCAGACCTCTGACCTGCACAAATGTTCCTGAAATACTCACCTAGTGCTGCGGGGACAGGCTCATCATCAGTTCACAATCTTTGAAATCCCTCTTCCCTCCATGTGTAACTCTATTTGTATAGAGTGTCATTTAAATCTCAGCTCAAGTGTCCCCTTCCATGAGGCAGCCACTCCTGTCCTCAACAAGGTATGCTATTCTAAGCCTGGCCCCTCTCTAGCCCAGCCTGCCGAACTGCCATAAATTTTGTTCAGTTGTTTATGTACTTGGAAATTTTCTGTCCCTGCAAGACTATGAGCTGCATGAGAAATTGGACCTTGAATGTTTTGTCCTTCTCTGTAAAACACCAGAATCAAGCACAAAGCCTGGCATGCACCAGGCACTCTAAAAGCTTGTATTCACAGAAAAGGAGAGCAGGAGGTAGATGGGGAGGAAGACGGGAGACAGGAGGGAAGGAGGGACAGGATTATCGCTGCCATGTCTCCAATGCATATTTGCTGCTTTCTGCCATGTTCGATAATGGTACCCCAGCACTCCTTTAGGATAAGTGTTACACACCACACCCCCCACCACCCACACGCACAGTTTAGCTCTGGAGGTCCCCAGAGGACCCCGTGTGGAAGGCGCGGTGCCCAGGGAGGCAGAGCCCAGAGGTGGACTCTGAGGGCTCTGATCCCATCATTGGCAGATTCACAGCTGAAGGGAGTGCTGGGAGGGGGTGGAAGCTAGCGGGTGTGGGGCCTAGTTGGAGGAAGTAGATGAGTGAGGGCGTGTGCTTAGGGACTGTATCGTACCCCTGTCCACCCCTGCTTCGTGGCTGCCATGAGGTGAGCAACTTTCCTCCGCTTTCCATGTCCCTCCGCCATGATGGCTCCACATCACCACAAGCAGAAGCAATGGAGCCAGCTACCCTGATGAAACCTCTGAAGCCATGAGCCAAAATGAATCTCTCCTCCCTCAGGTTGACTTTCTCGGGTATTTTGTCATAGCAGCAGAAAGCTGACTAACACACCACACACAGGTGCACATATGCATGCACAAAAGAGAAGGAAAATAATCACGTTAGGTGCATGAGACGCCCACTCACGTGGCTCCTGGACTTGTAAAGAGCAAACCTGTGTAACTGTGCGTGGCGGCCCTGAAGCCCTGAAGCCAACAGCACTACTGCTACAGTGTCACTCTTCTCGCTCACACAATTATTGCCATGAACCCTGGCAGGGTGTTCAGGAGAGTCACTTACCGGTTATGTGTCCCATAGCCCTGTGGCTGCACGCTGGCAGAGACAGCCACCACCAGCCCTGGGAGCCCATAGCCAAAGGCACAGAGGTATGACATCTTGATGTTCCGAGAGCCGAAGTAATTCACCACTTTCAGGTTCCTGACCATCAGGAAGAGCATCACTGCCTCCACCAGCATCCAGAAGAAGCAGGCGAGGAAGAGGTAGTGCAGAACCCCTGCGATGATGGAGCAGCCTATCTGCATAGGGGAGCACGGGAGGAAGAGGTGGTGCAGAATCCCAGGATGATGACAGAGCAGCCTGTCCGCCCAGGGAGCACGGGAGAGCAGCCTGTCCGCCCAGGGAGCACGGGAGGAAGAGGAGGTGCAGAACCCCAGGATGACAGAGCAGCCTGTCCACCCAGGGAGCACAGGAGGAAGAGGAGGTGCAGAACCCCAGAGAGGGGCTGGCCAGGATGATGACAGAGCAGCCTGTCCACCCAGGGAGGTCCAGGCAAGAAGGGTGGGGGCACTTTCACTGGAGTCCCAAAACAGCCCATTCATTCATTCCACAGCTACTTCTAGAAACATAAGTTGGTGATATCATCCCTAGGTAGTGTGAACCTTGGACTGCTGGTCAGGATTGAGTTTTCCCAGGATATGTGACTTTCAGTACTAAAACTGGCAAAGCTTTGGGAACTCACGAGGACAGCTGGTCACCCTTTTAAGGAATGTTTGAAGACGTGGGGGCGGGGCCCACACACTATAGCCCATGGCCCGACTGCGTGTGTGGTAAGTGATGCTCTCTGGGTACCTGGCCACACCATTCATGGGTCACCTGGCCTGCTGTCCTGCTTTCCTGCTTCAGTGACAGAGGGGTGGTCATTACCTTGCCATCCGCAGAGCTAAAGTGCTGACCATGACTCGTTAGAGACTCTGCCCAACCATGATCAAAATGGAGAGGGGGTGCCCTGCATTCAACCCAAGAGCCAGAAGCTAAACATCCAGAGAGGGGCTGGCCTGCACGAGGAATGGCCATCTCACCCCAGTGTCAACAGCTCTTTTTTGAGAAATCTGAGCACCTACTATGTGTCAGGCATCGGTATGGGGTAGGGGAGCTAGCCCAAGTAGGTGCTGGGAAAGAAAACTGTGGGAAGTCCTCTTACTCATCCTGAGGTCACCCTGGTCTGGCATGGGAGGGGCACAAACTGCCCACCCAAGTGGAAATTTGTTTGCATTCAAACAAGTTCCCCAGGACCAAATGGGACTGATAAGCAGGGACCCTGACAGTTCCCAGGATTGTTTACTTGATTCCTCCATGATTACCTTGTTGTTTTTTCCTGACTCATCCCATGACTGCTTTGCTGTCTCCTGTGATTAGTCCTTTTTACAATGTTTTGGTTAAAACCCCCAATAAAAGAAAGACGCTGGTGAAAGGAGAGGCAGGCAATCTGTCTCCTCCCAGTCGCCCTACACCTCTAACAATTCTGACTCTATCATTCATGCACAGAGACTTCTAATCTCATCACAGCATCAAATCCATCCACAATAGAAAACAACAGAGAGGGGCGGAAAGGAGTGGACTCGCCATAGCAAACCCGCCCACCTGTGTAGCACTGCTGGGGACGCTTCTGCCTGGGGGCATGGAAGTGTCCTGGGTGAAACGGGGTGTTCAGCAGCACCTCAGCCTCTGCCCACTGGTGCTAGCAGCACCCTCCTCCAGTCATGAGAGTCAGAAATGTCTCTGGGCATGGCCGAATATCTCTCAAGGAGCAAACTCACCACAGGTGAGAACTCCCAGGAGGGACCATGACAATTCATAAAGTGATGAGGGAGGGTGTGTGTGTGTGTGTGTGTTTTACTGGGGGTTGAACCCAGGGGCGTTTTATCCCTGAACTCTACACTACCAACCCGTTTTGTTTTGAAACAGGGTCTCGTTAGGTTACTGAGTCCCAGTAAGTTGCTGAGACTGGTCTTGAACCTGTGATCCTCTTGTCTCAGCCTCCCAAGTACTGGGATTACGAGGTGACTTTAAACTGACAGCTACCAAAGGAAGAAGTGCATGAGGTGAGAAGCTGGAGGAGCCAGGGCGGCAGGCACAGGTGAGGGGTTGGGTGGGGCGCAGCCCCGGTGATACTCACCTGGTTATCAGTCTTGTCTATACAGGTGAGGAAGATAATCTTGGCCAGAAAGAGGCAGATGCACAGGTGCAGGTGGAGGTAGGTGCTATGGCTGCGGATGGTGCGGCACAGCAGGAAGGTGGCAATGGCCAAGACCAGGCACACCAGGGAGATGCTCATGCCCACGTGGCTGATGATGAACAAGGAAAACTCCATCTGTTGGAATGAGATCCGCTGCAGGCCTCAGAACAGGAGCCACCACACACACACACACACAGAATTATCAGGACTCCTGGATTGGCAAAAAGGCTTCTGGGTCCTTTCCCCCTCTGGCACTCAGCATGGGCTGGGTATCACCTGTCTTTACTCTGGCACTCAGCATGGGCTGGGAATCACCTGTCTTTATCTTTTGTCAGCCATCAGAATCCCTCAGCAACCACTCATCCCAGCCCTGTGCTCTGCCCTATTTTTTGTTTGTTTATGTTTGTTTTTATAGTACTAGGGATTGAACCCAGGAGCATTCAACCTCTGAGCTACACCCCCACACCCTATTTTACTTTTGTTTTTATTTTTAAACAGGCTCTAAGTTGATGACCACCTCACTAAGTTGCTGGACTGGCTTCAAACTTGCAATCCTGTCTTCACCTCCCAAGTGTTGGGATGACAGGCACGTCCTGGCTCCACCCTCTGTATTACTGGGATTGGGCAGCTACAAACTACATTTCCCAGAACCCCTTGGGGTTAAGGTCCTGGATGTAACTTTGGTTCTCCCATGAGACACATTCATGAAAGTGTGGGATAGCAGGAGCCGGGCGTGGTGGCGCACGCTTGTAATCCCAGCATTCGGGAGGCTGAGACCAGAGGATCCGGGTTCACGGCCAGCCTCAGCTACCTAGTGAGGCACTCCGCAACTTAGTGAGACTGTGCTTCAAAATAAAGAATAAAAAATAGGGCTGAGGGTGTAGCTTGGAGGTAGAATGCCCCTGGGTTCCATCCTCAGTACTGTGGGAAAGAGTTAAGTTCCAGCTGTCTGCAGACAGGAGCGAGCTCACGTGGCCCCAGGTGGCATGCCAACTACCCGGTCCCCAGACACGTGGGGCGGAGTGGTCTGCAGGGCAGCAACTCCTGACCTCTGGAGTAAGATGCAGGAGAGCGTGACTCTGAAACTAATCCAAGTATCATTCTAGCTTCAACTTCTCTGCCCCTTTCAGTGATTTTGTGAGCATTCAATTCCCTGAGTTACATTCCTTTCTGCTTGGAGGGGCTTCTGCTTTCTTCACTGAATCCCAACTGATATGCAGACATTCAAGGGCACTCCAACCTCACACACAGAGTGGAAATGACCAGCCAGGTCCTTCCCTGTGCACTGAGTCAGGATTAATTTTAAACTGATTGTAAATTTACTCAAGTGCTTTCTCCGTGTTGAAGTTATGCCAGGCACCATCTCATGAGCATCAGTATGATATTGTTACAGAATGGTTAAGAAAACTGGGAGTGGAGCTTAGAAGTAGAACCTGGGGAAGAAAAGAAGAGGAGGATGGGGGGGCGGTTTTTTATTTGAATATCATGGTTTCCCAACCAGCTTGTGAATTCACACATCTTCTGTCCCTACCGCTACCTTCCTACCATGCCCAGCACCACAGGGGACCCACAGAGAGGCCTAGTCAACATCGTCCTGCTGGCTTTGAGGCTGGCTGTGTAAGGAGCCAGGGAACCCTCGCCAGTACTGACCGTGAGCTCCCCAGAAGCCATGATGATGGCCAAGTTCACCATCCGGTTACAGCTGCAGACGGTGTGTGTCTCCAAAGCTTCCAGAATCACACAGCCAGACGGTGTCCATCTCCCATCCGCCACATCTGTGCTCCAGGAAACGCAGATGGGCCTCTCGAACCTCTGCTTTAGCTGAAAAATCAAAGGGCCTGGTCACCTGAGACTTCCCCTCAAACGGAATTGATGTGACCATTTAAGGGGCCTGAAGATGCAGGGAACAGAGAAAGTGATACTTCGGTAGCAGGGATGTCTGCAGGAGGAAACTCCTCTTGAGATAAAATCCGTGATGTGACCACTCGCCTGTCCTGCCCTTATTGGGCACCTGTGTGCCTTCCTCTAGAACTGGCTTGACATGTGAGAATTTGTGGACAGCCTCCATCAAAAATGAGAGTTAAGACAGGCGTGGTGGCACACGCTTGTAATCCCAGCATTTGGGAGGCTGAGACTGGAGGATCTGGGTTCGAGGGCAGCCTCAGCTACCTAGTTAGGCCTCTGCAACTTAGTGAGACCCGGTTTCAAAATAAAGTATAAAAAATAGGGCTGGGGGTGTAGCTCGGAGGTAGAATGCCCCTGAGTTCAATCCCCAGTACCGCAAAAAAAAAAAAAAAGAGTTAAGACCATAAGACCACAACAACTCATTACATATTTCAAAACCAATAGAAGAGTCCAAAATTTCCCAGAACACAGAAATGATAAATATGAGGAGATATAAATGCATATTACAGTTGCCCTGATTTGATCATTACAGACATGCATCAAATCCTCATACTGTATCCCATACATACAAAGAAAAGTGACAACTTAAAACTTGCTTTAAATGTCACCCGAGGTACACGTGCACTGAAAAAACTTGTGGTACCCCATTACTTTGTGGGAATATGTTTTTGTGCATCAGTTAAAAATGAATTTAATTTGATTTTTCACAGGCCCCTGAGGAAAAACTAGTGTTATAATGGATGTGTACTGTATCTTGGCTGTGTCAACATCAATATTTTGGTTGTACTATACTTTTACAAGATGTCCATTGAAGGAACTCAGTAAAGCATACATGAGATTTCTCTGTATTATTTATTACAACTGAATCTATGATTGCTTCAAAATAAAAAGGTTAAGTTTTCTGTTTTTTTTTTTTTTTTTTAAGTGAGAGTTATGTCTACATGGGAAGCAGGACCTTCTCAATGGATAGGCGGGGGTATCAGAAAAGAACCTCTTCACAAACCTGGAGGTGCTCCAGTGTGTAGATTACTGGATCTGAGAAGTTGTCTTTCTTCTCCCCAGTCATGATGCCCCCAACAACACGAGAATTCATCTTCAGCTTCCTCTTGGACTTGGCTTCTGAGGCCTGGGGGTCTTGGAAGAAGCGTTCATCCAAAACAGACTCCATGTTGGCAAAGGAGACAAAAGCCAGGCCAGTGGTCCCTGCAGGTTCCCCCAAACGAAAGAGAAAAAACGGGAATCATTTGCTTGGTCATTATGACAGAGGATCCAACACACACACACACACATACACACACACACACACACACACACACACACACACACACACACACAGAGGCATGTGCATGCTCACAAGCATACATACATGGTATACACATACACAAGTATACCATGAAGTTCACTGGATTACTCTGAGGATTGAAATTTAGGTGAACTTCCACATCTGTGACCCTCCCCAGAACCATAAAATTTATAACAAAGCCAGGAATGGTAGCACATGCCTGTCATCTCAGTAATTGGGAGGCTGAGATAAGAGGATCATAGGTTTGAGGCCAGTCTGGGCAACTTAGCAAGACCCTCAGCAACTTAATGAAACTCTGTTTCAAAAATCAAAAAATAAAATAGGCTGGGGGTATAGCTCGAAAGTAGAATACACCTGACTTCAATCCTTAGTTCTGAATAATAATAATAACAATAATAATAGCAACTATTATTATTTTTTACAACCATTATTATTATTTTAAAAATCCTAGGGCTATTACCTGGGAAAATCCTGTCTTTGTTTAAAGACAATTGTGAAATTGTGTTTTTAGGGGAAAATGGGCTCTTAGGTGGGAAGTAAGTCCTCCTCGCACCTTTATGCTTTTAGTAAGTGGTGTCAGCTGACCTGGATCCCAGAGCATCCTCTTGATTTCTTCTCACCCATGAGCATCTCTACACTTCTCAGGTCAGTACCCGTGGACGCAGCCTGACATGTCCCCCCTGGGCCCCCAGCTGCCTCATAAATGTCCCTGCCTGTCCCCTCTGACAAGTTACTTCTCCTATTGCAGCCAGAAAGTTGTGTCGTAAGCTGACTTCTCTCTGGAAGACAGATAGCATCAACTTCCTGCTAAAAACAGAGTCCGCCACGGCACTCTCTACCCTCAGAAAGTGCACGCTAGATTGGGACAGGAGCCCTCCCTTCCCTTTCCCCGCCTCCCCCACACTCCTCACTGAACTTGTTTTTGTACGTTTATCGGTGCATTGTAATTACACATCGTAGTGAGGTTCCGAGTGATACGAACATACCCGCAGGCAGCACAGCACGCGGTGTGTCTCCCTCTGCACCCCACTCAGCTCCCTCCTCCTCCCTCCCCATAAGTGTTGGTGAGACTGGTAAGGGTGCCTTCAGATGTGGACACAGCATTCTCTCAACTGTTCCTTCCCTCCATCCTCTTTTTCCTTTCCCTCCCCACCTCCCTCCTCTTGGTCTCTCTCATTTACCTGAAGTCTCTCGTTTCCTATTCTCTCTCTACTTTCCTCTTGTGAGAGAAAACATAGGACCTGGACTTCCTGAGCCTAGCTAATCTCATTTAGCATAATGTCCTCCAGGTCCACCCACTTTCCTGCAAATGACAGAATTTTGTTCTCCTTTATGGCTGAGTTGAATTCCTCCTTTTCTTTATCCACTACGGAGATCAGCGTGGAGGCTCCTACAAGGCCTGGAACCACTATTCGACCCAGCAATTCCACTCCTCCATATTTTTCCTAGAGAACTAGCTGGACAACTATAGTGAGGCGTGCATGCCCGTGTTTATAGCCAACTATGGAACCAACCTAGGTGTCCCTCATAAACTGTCAGTTCCATGAATATATACCCATACACCACAAATATACCAATATACCATGAATATATACTCATATGCCACGAATAGACCATGAATACATATTCATACACCACGAATATACCAACTAAGGATCCCATTAGTTCTCAGCACACAGCCAGATGACACTACATAGCTGAGACATTCTCTCCTGCTTTCTCTACTCGTTCCTCAGGACTTAAGTTTAAATATCTCTTCCACGTTTCACCCTGTGTTTTTACACTGAAGTATTCATCTCAATACCAACCATACTGATCAAAGGGCAGCAAACTATAGCCTGCGGGCCAACACGTCTGTTGCCTGATTTTTGTAAAGTGTTACTGTAACACACTCATACACATGTTGCCTATGTATATGAGGCACTATAACGACAGAGTTAAGTAGTTGTGACCAGGACGATGTTGCTCACAGTGCCTAAAATATTTACCAGCAGGCCCTCTACAGAAAGAGCTTGCCAACCCTGAGAGAGACTGGAACTGGGCAAAAGAAATACAGTATGAACCACGTATGTAATTTAAAGTTTCCTAGATAGCCACATCTTCAAAAAAGCAACAAACAGGTCAAATTAATTTTGATAATACATTAATGCGGTGTCAGCAAAATATTACCATATCAACATATCGACTTGAAATTTTTAAACACAAAGACATCTTTTAACCCAGCTTAGTCACAACTTTCCAATTAACCCACGTGAATTAAAACAGGCTGGAAATCATAATCTAGAGCTTGTATCTGCTATTTGGTGATAATTAATATTAGTTAATGTTACTATGCCATTATTACATAATGATATTGTAGACTATATTTCTGTTTTCACAGGTACTCCACGTCTGGGACAACAGGACAAAATGGGTTGAGTTGGGCGCAGTGGCACATGTCACTACTCAGGAGACTGAGGTTTAAGACTAGCCTGGGCTAGTCTATATTAAAAAAATTTTTTTAATATGTTCTTTTCTTTTCATGGCTGAATAGTATTCTATTGTGTATATACCACACTTTCAAAACTCCTATCATTTGCAAAAACACGGATAAATCTGGAAGATTTCTGTTAAGTGAAACAACCCAGGCACAAAAAGACAAATACCACATGATCTTACTCATACGTAGACTCTGAAGACTTCTCATGTACGTAGAGAGTAAGCAGAAGAGTGGAGACCAGAGGTCGGGGGTGTTGCAGAGGTTAGCCAAAAAATAAAAACTTCGAGTTAAGCAGGGAGAATACACTCAAGACATTTCCTGTTCAGCAAGGTGACTACTGCTAGTGACAGCACGCTGTGCTCTTGTACATATTAGGGAAGTGGACATCGGGTGTCCTCACCACGAAAATGATAACTGTGAGGTAGCACGTGTCCTTCAGCTAGATTCAGCCACTCACAAAGGATGTATACTTCAAAACAGCATCTGGTATACAAATACATACAATGTTCCATCAATATTTCAAAATAAAAAATCAAAGTTTGAGGTGTATATTTAATGTATTTTATTTTTAAAGTGCTTTAAATGCAAAAACATTGTGAGACCATTTGCATCCTTCTTTTTTAAATACAGTGCATAGTTTATATTTGCAGCACGGTTGGACTTGGCCAAGTCACAGGTGAAGTGCTCAGTGGTCAGCCGTGGCCAGTGGCTTCCATACTGGGCAGTGAGGTATCAACACCCCAGCCCGTGTGATCGTGTTTTTAATATCTGACTTCCCTGGCAGATGAAGAACTCTCCAAAGACACAGGCCACTTTCTTCTGCCTCTACTGTCATCGATTCTCAGCTACCTGGCACTGGTCCTGGCTCCTGGGAGCGGTCGGTAACCATATGTAAATTGAATACAACATCACCTGATTCTCAGAAGCGGGTCTGTACCTGTGGATCCAGATTCTTTGATTACGGAACACCTGATCTGCATATCATCCCCTTTGGCATTCAAGTGAAAGGACACATTCTTCTCAATGCATTCTTCATTAATAATTTTGCTCTCAATATCTAAAAAGAGACAGGGAGGGATTTCATGAGGTCACCCAGAAAGTGGATCCAGAATTTGGTTTCAGTCCAAAAAAGATACATATCCACAGAAAGATCCCGAAAGCCCAGTTCATCACATGAAAGGCCTTGAGCCCCTTGATAATGATGGGGGGACAGTAGCCCCAAACATATGAGAGACCTAGCTGGAGCCTTGGAAGAGAGTGCTCGCATCATAGGGGAAGCAGAGGAAGGCTGAGCTGATGTCAATTGCTACAGTTGAGTCTGCAGTGTCCCCGAAAGGCTTGGTCCCCAGGACGTGGTGGAGCCTTTAAGAGGTGGGGCTTAATGAGAGGAAGTTAGGTCACCGGGGGTGTGCCCTCGAAGGAGCTATCAGGACTCCAGCCCTTTGTGTCTCTCACTTTGCTCCCTGACTGCCCCAGAGTCAGCAGTGTCTTCCATCGCACGCTCCGGCCAGGATGTGTTGCCTTGACACACATCTGTGGCCACTGACCACAGATGGAACCCTCCCAAACCGTGAGCCAAATAAACCTTCCTCTCGACAAGTCGAGTAATACCAGGTGCTTGTTACGATGACAGGAATCAGGCAAACAATCCAAGTGATGAAAGGCAAGAGCATTGCAATCCTCTGGCTCCTCCAGGTTCACTTAAGGCTTACACAGCCAAAGGCAACAGAAAGGGACTGGGGGTGAGCCCAGTGTGTGGACAAGGGGTCAGAGTCCGCACCCAGCTGGAGGGAACTGCCGGGGGTGTCTCTCGGTGGAAGAGCACTTGCCTGGCTTGTAGGAGGCCCCAAGTTTCATCCCTACCACCACAAAAAAAGATGCTGGCAGTGACTAGGAGATCCAGCTCTGCCTCTCACGAGCTGTGTAAATTGCAGCGGTGTCTCAACCTGCTGACCCATTTCTCATCAATAACATGGTAATTAATAGCTGCAGGGTTTATCCCACTGGCTCTTCATGAAAACAAGACAATGGAACCAGAGGTGCCTTTTTAAAACATAAGCCAGATAATGCCATGCCTACTCCCAAATCTTCCAGTGCCTCCCCCGCCATCTGACTTCAAATAAAATCCTAAATCCCGCCAGGCATGGTGGCACACACTTGTAATCCCAGTACT
>PVLC010025695.1:0-23401 GCA_004027655.1 Graphiurus murinus | reverse complement strand
CTCTTGGCAGAAGCCTGAGGTTATACAGTTGTACAATTGTATTGATGATGTTATGCTAACCTCAGATTTTCTTACAGAGTTAGATGCAGCTGCATGCAGTCTTCTAGCTGGTCTCTAGGAATTGTGGTAGATTATTAACAAAGACAAGGTCCAGGGACTTGGGTATTCTGTCAGATTCTTGGGAGTTGTCTGTTTGGGTAAGGCAAGTGATGTACAAAGCAGTGATAGGTCAGAAATGGTCCAAAAATTATAGACATATCAAGGTCTTTGGGGGTTATGTGCAGAAACAAGGAACTAGGAATAGCCCAGTTAGATTTTAGTCAAAGCTATGGAAATGGCAGAGCCCATATATGCTGCCCTCTTAGCTTGTGACCCCATTACAATACTGGGTCAGTGATAGTACACACCACCCACATCACTGATGGTTGGTTCAGATCCTGGACTCTGATGCCCTAGACAGGGATAGCCCAAACATCCACTCTGACAAAATGGGGTGCATATTTAGGGTTATAAGGAGTTTTCTAGTAGTCCTTTGGCTAAGCAGCTACATACTCTGATGGGGCCAATATGGTTCTGAGTGACAGCTCTCTCAGAACCCATGAAAGTAGGAGACACTATGAGGAAGGGAGTGCAGGCCCCCTTAGATAAGGTAATATCCGGAATGCTCTGCATTTTGAAGATAATAGGGAACTCAGAAGACTCCCAAGGTGATGGCAGGAATGCTCCACAGTTTGAAGGTAATAGGGAGTTAGGGAAGACTCCCAAGGCAACCACAGGTTTCTCTCAGAAGATGAGCATATTGTTTGCATTCTCCCAGAAGGGAAGGAGTTACTTATAACGGTTTCTCTTTCTGTCTTGTACTATCATGCAGGTTAATGGGGAATAGCCTACCTTTCTTGGCTTACACTTTTGCAAGAGTATACAATATTTCCCAGTGCTGGGTTTGCAGTGAGCTACCAGTGGAGGCAGCCAAAGGCCTCCCATGGCAAATCATCCATTCTATTGCACACAACTGTACTATTTTGTGAACATGGAACCACACCATCCCAGAATAGGATGAACAACTCTGTGTAATAGAAGACTTGTTGTGCCAAAACCATAATGATGCCCCCCATCTTATGCTTATTTTCCATACTATTTTTATAATTCAAAAGTAAAAGCTATATTTACCTGGAATTATCTTAATGGGAAAAATTTTAATGATGAATTAACTTTATTTTGTTTGACATTGGAAGGTTTAGAATGTATTTTTCTTTTTGTGTAAGTTTCAATATATTATGTTTTTCAAGAAATATGTCAATTCAAACTAAATTTTGGTATAAGGTGCTTTTAATATGCTCTTATTGTCTTTCAAATTTCTGTAAAAGCTACAGTAGTATCACATTTTTATTCCTGATTTAGTGATTTGTATTTTTTCTCTATTTTCCAGTTCTTTCAATGTTTTATTAATTTTTCTTAACTTTTAAAGAAATTGAATTTTGTCTTTGATATTTTCCCTATTATTCATTTGCTTTTATTTTACTGATTTCTGCTTTTAACTTCCATTCATTTTCTGCAGGCTAAATTTGGTCCTTTTTTCTTAGCATATTAGGATTAAAATTCAATCATTAATGTTCAGATTTTCTTATTTTCTAATATAAGGATTTAAGGCTAAAGAAAGTAAAACACAAAGTTGGATGTGGTGGCACACACTCATAATTCTAGTACTTAGGAGGCTGAGACAGGAGGATTGTGGGTTGGAGGACCACCTCAGCAACCTAGTGAAATTCTGTTTTCAAATAAATAAATCTAAAAAATAGGGCTGGGGGTAGAGATTGGAGGTAGAATTCCCCTTGTTTCAATCCCAACATCACATTAAAAAGTAAGTAAAAGCACTGTTTGCAGAGAATATCACAAGTTTTAATTTATTCCTTTCATCGCAGAGTAAATAACATTTTTTAAAAATTTTTCATTGATATTTTTTCTTTGGACCATATATTTTACCAAACTGTGTTGCTTTAACTACAGATTAATTTGAGATTTCATCATTTAAAAAAATTTTTTTCTGGATTATTTTCTCTCAGAAATGATAAGTTACTTTTCGTATTTTCCGTGTTTTGAAATTTGTTGAAACAGGTGTGGAGGCACATTCCTGTAATTCTAGTACTTGGGCGGCTGAGACAGAAAGATCAAGGCTCCAGTTCAGCCTCAGCAACTTAGTGAGACACTCACAAACATGGTGAGACAGTTTCAAAATCAAAAAATAAAATTGGGTTTGGGGTATAGCTTGAAGATAGAATGTCCCTGGGTTCAATCTCTAGTACCACACATACACACACAAAAAAAAAATTGTTAAGATTTCATTATAATTGAGAATACCATTGATAAATATATATTTTTCTTTTAAGAACCTATACATGTTCTCATTGCTAAATCTATTAATTGTATCTCTTAAACTTAATATTATTATTGTTATCAGTATTATTATTATTGTCTGCTGCTTCTTTAATATTTAAAGAAGTGAGAACTATTTCTTAAAATTATATTTCCACTGGACCTACTCTTTATTCATTTAATTTTGTTGTACTTCCAAAGATGAATACTATTCTAACTTCTTAAAATATTTTTGTATAAAACTAATTTTTATCCAGCTATTTTCAAATAATTACGACTAGATTTTATTATAAGCAGAGACTTAAATAGCTTATAGAATATTGTTCTATCATATTTGTATTATCATTCAGCATAATGAATTTTCTAGTTTTTATTGTGCTTTCTTCTTTGAGCCACAGATTGTTAATAATTATATTGAATGATTTTAAATACATTTTATTCCCTAGTTTTCATATTGAACACACTCCAGTGTGTTCAAATAATACTCCAAATAATATTTGTGCTTTGAGCTTTATTTAATCTTGCTTATGTGATACCTTATATTTAACTTTTGCAAATATTTTTGTATACTTGATTTTTTCAGTTATGAATATAACTATATATTTATATAGTTATGAATATAACTATATAAATATTTATATATTTATTTATATTATATATTTATACATATATTTATTTATATTATATATATAATATAAATATATTTATATAGTTATGAATATAACTATATATTTATACATATCCCTGTATCTATTTAGTTAGGTATGGATATATAGATTCTCATATAGAAAAAGTTACGCCCACATATAAATAACTATATGTAAGCATACATATGTATATGTATATACTTAAAGTTGTTAGTCATCATATTCAAAGCTTTTACTACTTTTTGCATTGTTTCTGTGAGGAGGTGTAGAGTTGTTTTTGGTCTGTGTTCTTAATTGATTTGTCTTTGTTACTACCTTGAGGCTATTGAGAAGGTTGTATCAATCTTCTACGATGAATGTAGAATTTCTATTTCTCCTTTAATATTTGTAATTTTTATTTATCTCTTTCGAACCTATTTAATACCTTTCTAGTGAATTGACTATATTACCTTTGAAATGTTTATTATGAAATGTGCTTACATTCATTTTACCATATATTTATACAGTAATTTTCATATTCCATTGGCTAGTGTTTTATTTTGTATTCTTATGTTTTAAGAATTACTGCATTTTTATATTTAAACTGTTCTGTTCATTATAACCAGTATGTGGGTGAATTATATTTCTTGAATCATTTTAATTGCATTATTTGGCCTCCTTACATTTACTATAAGAAGTTATTTGTTTCAAATTTCAATATCTAATATTTACATATGTTCTATATGTTCTTTCTCTCTCTCTTTCTTTTCTTTTTAAAATATTTTCCACCTGGGTGCAGTGGCCCACACCTATAATCCTAGTACTGGGGAGGCTGAGATAGAAAAATTACAAGTTCAGGCAAGCCTCAGCAATTTAGTGCGGTCCTTTACAACTTATTGAGAACCTGTTCAAAATAAAAAAATAAAATAGGGCTGGGTATATAGCTCTGGGTAGAACACCCCTGGGTTCTAGCCCCAGTACCACACACACACATACACACACACACACACACATAAATATAAATAAATAAAATGTTTTCTTTGTTTTATTTCTCATTTGTTTTGAACTAAAATAACTTTTCTTTTTTCTGCCTGTTAGCTTGATGCTTATAGATCCTTATTTATTATTTAAGGGTTATCATGAGTTATACTACATAGCCTCAGTTTTTTACATTCCAATATAAATTATCACTTTTACCACTTCCCAATAATTTCAGATTTTAAATTATTGAGCTGCATTTACTGCTTTTTGGTGTTTTGGTTATTTTGCCATTTAATATTACATTTATTAAATACCAATAATATTGATCGTTGATGAACTTAGATGCAAACTGCTAAACAAAATATTAGCAATGCACATTTAAAACCACATCTAGAAAATGACCAAGTAGGGTTCTTCCCAGGGATACAAGTCTGGTTCAACATACAAAAAAACAATCCATGTAATTCACCACATAAACAGAATCAAAGACAAAAATCACATGATCATCTCAATTGATGCTGAAAAAACATTTGACAAGATCCAACATCCATTCATGCTAAAAGCACTGCAAAGAATCAGAATAGAAGGAACATTCCTCAACATCATAGAGGAAATATACAATAGGCCCACAACCAACATCATATTAAGTGGAGAAAAACTGAAAGAGTTCCCATTAAAAACAGGAACAAGACAAAGATATCTATTATCACCACTTCTGTTCAATATAGTACTTGAGACTCTAGCCAGAGCAATAAGGCAAGAGAAGGAAATCAAAGGGGTAAAAATAGGGAAGGAAGAACTAAAACTATCCCTTTTTGCAGATAACACAATACTATACTTAGAAGACACAATAAAGTCAACCAAAAAACTTATAGAACTCATCAACAAATTCAGCAAAGTGTCTGGATACCAAATCAATCTTAAAAATTCAGAAGCTTTCCTGTAAGCCAATCATAAATCCACTGAAAAAGAAATCCAGAAAACAATTCCATTCACAATAGCACCTGGAAAAATAAAATACTTAGGGATAAACCTAACCAAAGAAGTAAAAGACCTCTATAAGGAAAACTATAAAAGGTTGAAAAAAGAAATTGATGAAGACCTTAGAAGTTGGAAAGATTTCCATGCTCTTGGATAGGCAGAATAAATATCATCAAAATGGCCATTCTCTCGAAAGTGATCTACAGATTCAATGCAATACCCATAAAATTACCAAGGTCACTCCTCACAGACATAGAAAAATCAGTCCTTAAATTCATTTGGAACAACAAAAAGCCCAGAATAGCCAAAGTAATTCTTAGCAACAAGAACCACGCAGGTGGCATCACAATACCTGACTTCAAACTCTACTACAAAGCCACAGTAATAAAAACAGCATGGTATTGGCACAAAAACAGACACATAGAACAATGGAACAGAGTAGAAGATTCAGAAAAAACCCCACATGCTTACAGTCAATTGATTTTTGACAAGGGAGGCAAAAACATACACTGGAAAAAAGATAGCCTCTTCAACAAATGGTGTTGGGAAAATTGGATAACCATATGCTGGAAAATGGAAATAAACCCCACTTTCTCACCCTGCACAAGAGTCAACTCAAGATGGATCAAAGACCTGGAAGTCAGGCCAGAGACCTTATAGCTACATGAAAAGGGCATAGGACAACAGGTAAAAAGTTTCTCAACAAGACCCCAAAAGCACAAGCAACTAAAAGGAAGATCAGTACATGGGATTGCATTCAACTAAATTATAATTTTTATCAATTATCTTTAGTCAATATTATTCTGTAGTCATCCATCTATTTTATTATTTTCTTTTTCTTAATTTATCTCCGCATTTTCGCATATAATGCAGAGCACTACCTGTCTGGACATGTTTGTTTGTTTTACAATGCTTGCATTGTAACCGAAGGCATTGTGCATTCTAAGCAAGTTACTAGCTCTATAGCTAATTGTTTCTGAATCTGAAACACATGTAAGTTTGTGTCACTTGATTTTTGTTTTTGTCTCCTTTGACTTTTTAATTGCTAGCTATTACACAAAATTACCGAGTTGTATTACATAACTATTACATGACCCCGATGATGTTGTCCTCCTTCACAAATATTTTGTTTTGTAGGTCATTAAAATCACAGGTTGTGATTGTTAGGCCATATTTCAGTCACTGCAGGGACTTATCTATTTCCAGTATACTTTACTCATTGAGTGTTTACACTGTAAGCGTGTCAATGATCTAAACTGCATATATACCAGACCTCTCCCTCCAGTAGACTAAGCACTAACTTTTGTTTCCTGTTCTCTTTGCAATTTTCAGCAAATGTCTTGAGGGAAAGGGAGCACAACTTGATATCTGCTCACTTCTCTTCAGTGTCACTTTCACTAGTGCTTTTGTCTTCATTCTTGCCTGATTGCTAAGTATTCTCTTCCAATGTTTGTCTCTCTAGGACAATGAGACAGGAAGAATGCTGGATGCTCTGAGAAGCCCTTTTGGCTCAGTCACTTGGACAAGCCCCACATTGTAATTAGTGAATATATCCTAGTGGCAAAAAGGTAGAGAATGTTAGTGTTTTCACAATGCATTTCTCTTTATTTGAAATCTTTTATACTCAAATCCTGGCTACCTTGGATGTTCTTACCTTGGATGTTCTCTAATGCTCCCAGACAATTGGGGTTTTAGTCTCATGGTAGCCCAAAGTGGCTTTTTTTAAAGCTGTTCTTTTTAATATAAAATATTTTTCAGATACATTCTTTTTAGTTACTTTCTCAGTTTGAAGTTACCCACACCTAGCAGGTAGTGTGAATTTGAAATCAAAATCCATGGAAAAAAACACCCTTCTCTTTTCTTTGATGAAATATTTTTAACACTGGGGATAACTCCCAAAGCAGTATCTTCCCTGACAAAACAAACAAGGGGCTATGATTAGTGAAACTCACACATATCCATACAGGAGATGCTTATCCTTTCATGTAGAGGCAGGAACATTCTCAGTTCCATGTTATGCTTCTTCATAGATGGCATGTTTTTAAAAAATGGCAAGTTAGAATGCCTCTGAGTAAAAAATGTGGTATTACAATGAGCAGAGTTAATTCTTGGAAAGAAGTAAAAATGACTCAGCAATTTTGGTTAGCTTCTTGTCCAGTTTCTCTGTGTAGCTTTATCTGAAACAAAAGGCAATTCTAGAGTTAGACTTCTAGTCACTTAAAGGCAGGTACTTCTTTCTGCAAGCTTAGGCTATTGATCATTTCTGAAAGTATCCTGCCTAAAAGCTAACAGAGTCTTTTTCTGATCCTCTTGGTGGCCTCTTGAAGAAGTCTTTCTGAATCTGAATGGTGTCATTCTGAACTATGTATCATCTATTTCTCTAAGAATATGTTAGAAACTCAGTATAATTTTCTAAAATATACTCCTCAATTTTTAACCCAGGAATATACCAGTTCCTCAGTCTTTTGTATAGTTATCCAAATCCATCCCTGTACTATTTTATTAACTTCTAGAGCCGAAACCCAAACCCACTTTCTTTTTGGTATAGGCTTACTAATCAATCTCTAGTGGAACAAAAGACTGTATCAATGGTTCCTGATCATTTGCCAGTTTTTTACAATTTGTCTCTGACAACCAAATCTTCAGTGACTCATCTCAGCCAGAGTAGCAGAACAATTGTTTTAACTTTAAAAACTTGTTTGACAACTGCTTACGATCTCTACCCAGAAAGTCCTCTAATTTCTTAAGAATCAAAGTGTTTGCAGTTTCATAGGAAATATGTTTGAAAGTTGATTGTTTATTCATTTTAGAAAAAGCATAACAGTCCTGCCTAAATCTGGGGTTTTATTTTTTTTGGTTTTTTTTTCTTTTGCAAATTCTTAAGAGTTTTTTATTTCAAACATTATGATTCTGATCACAAAACTATTTCTGCTGAATGAATGCCTGGATGCAAGTATATTCCAAAGCCATCATGGTTTGATTGGCTGAGCTGTTTTCCTTTGTATAAAAGTCTGGAAGTCTAGCTGTCATGAAGAGAAAAAAAAAAAAAAGTGTGCTATTTGCTGTTTTAGGATAAAAATTTTAACAATACGCACCACTAGTACTTCTATAGTTCTCCAGCATAAAAAAATTAATAATAAAAACCATTTTTAAAGAGCCAAAAATATCTATCAGGATAATTAGAAAAATTCATTATATTTTTACTATTCCTATTGCAAATAGAACAATTCTTCCCTAAACACCTCCTTTTTGACAAGCTTTGTAATTATACCTCATATCCAAATAACCTTCTACCACCACCCTATCATACATTGTCTTCTAGATAGATTTTATTTTCTTTACAGAGTATTTTTTGCAGGTTTCAAGTGCAAATCAATCTAGCAACTCTGTCCTCAATTTATTTTTACCCATAACTTGTAATATGCTTAAGAAAAAAGGCATATCTAGTGAAAGCAAATCTTATTTTAACTTGTAAAGTAACAAAAAAGTTCTAAGAATCACCAAATAATCTGCAGTATTATACATAATTACAGACATGCACATATCCTGATTTTTAAACTCTGATCAACAATTTTTCTGTTCAATTTGATGCTTTAATAAGTGGTACATAAAACTTTCAATAAAAAATTAACTGCAAATATTGAACCTATAAAATGTGTGTACTTTTATAATGATACTTTTACTAATCAGTACTCTGCTTACAAGAACTACTTTTAATAAAATTATTAGGTAATTTCTTTATCATTCAGTTTTTACCAAATTTATCATGAGTATATACTTAAAGAACACTATCAATTGATTTGCCAAAAATTAATATCCTTTCCTTGATCCCACTATATATTTAAGAATAAGATTAATATCATTCTTTCAACCATATGTTCAAGAATGGATATTTGGACCACTTTAATCTGTTCTTTGAGTATGTATTTTATTTGTTAATTTTAATTTTATAATCTAAAACAGTTTGGACACAACTACTATACAGGTCTTCCTGGTAGATTTATCTACTACAGAACTTTCTCTTCTACAGTTGTTGGGGAAGGGGATATTCATACATTGCATTTTTTACCCTTATTTTATTGGGATAGTTATACTAAGCCAAACTATTAATTATAAAAATATTTTTCTTTAAAATGTTTATAACTTGATTTTAAGGTTTATATTACTTAACTATTCTTTTTCCATATTGAGAAATGAAGAATGGAAATTTATTATACCTGGTAGATATAGTAGTTTATGACAAACCAACAGTCCCAATGCTAACAAGTAGAAAAATCTGGGTAAATATATTTTATAAGACCACAGAACTGGGAAATAACTTGGACTAGACAGTCTAAAAAGTCAGAATCATTAAAAAAAAGAAAAAAAATTGGAGCATGGGCAACTATTACTCCTTTATGCCCTGGGATTTTTTTTTTTTAAATGAGTTCAACATAGAAAAGGAGTTAGCAGGCAGGGAGCATTTTTGCTTGAGTTCAATTTGCAGAATATTCTCACTTTTGATGCGGGTTCCCATTACATGCTCATTTTCAACTTTTGAAAAATCACTGAACTCTATACTTATACGTTTGCATTTTTGCACATATTTTATACTTCAATTAACGATTTAGAGACTAAATGAAGAATAGCATTGAAATACACAAACTAGAAAAGCTGGTAATTTTATGATATCTGGGAACTCGCTGAGTTGAGAAATGGGATGAGGCATAATTTAATGGTGTTTGTAAATAATATTTGATTGAGTGTAAATGTGACACAATTTGAATGCATTCATGAGTGTCACTGTCTAATTTTCCATAATCAAAAAGAAAATTTAAATACTGTTTGCACAGTGACAAGTTCAACAGTTTTTAAAGATAGCTGCTAGATCTTCTTCAGATTTACTGATTAACCTAACATTATAGTCAAACAGTACCTCTCACTATACTTGTGACATTACAGAAAAAGTGATCTTCTCTCTTCCCTCTAATTGTATTCTATGTTTAACTCAGCAATATTTCTTGCTAGACCGATTTCCTGTTTCTTAACATTGTTAACATTGTGCCTTTCTCACTAGATTTTCACCTTACAACATGAGATTACAAAAAAATACATGAGGTAGTGGATTTATTTATTTATTTATTTAGTGTTTTAAAGGAAAATTTAAAACAAAAGACTATAATTATAAAGAAGAGATTGCAGTTTTGCAGAAAAAAATTGAGGACACCCAGGAGTCACATGAAGCCAAGAGAGCATTAGTGATACATAAAATATGTATTTGATTCAGTTGGCTTTTAGGATAATTCCAGAAATACAACAGACACACACTATGTTTTGAGTAAAATTAATAAGTTTTTTTAACAAATTAAAAATTTACTCTAAATCTTGGATTTAAGTAAACAAAAGTGCAACATACGTATCCTATGTGTTTGAGAAACCTTCCCTGCTCACTGTTTCTTCAAATGCAGACCTCAGAATGAGAGGTCCAGAAATAAATGTAAAATTAGAAATATGTTAAAAACATAGGCCACAATTTTGCTCTTCAGGACACTCTTAAAGTATAAAATACTTGTGCATCAACAAATGAGGACTAAATAAATCTACTTTTAAAAATGGATTTTATGTATTCTAGTAGATCATATAACCAGAAAAAAATGTATTTGGGGAAAGTAAATGTTTTTAACTTTTTAAATATTCATGGGTTTGTACTATCTGGAACCACTGTATCACAGTAGATTTGGATTTTTATTAGAATTTAGTTAATGCAAATGAAGAAAATATTATTGTACCTGTCATGAAGAAAGCACAACAGTAAATATTGCTATTATATTATTCTTATATTTTATTAAATATTTTGAAACCATTTTAGGAAAAAGGACTCCCTTGTTTAACATAAAAATAATTTTATGTAGATTTTTAATGACATGGAAATATTTTCAAAATGATGTTTAGTGAAAATGTCTGCTAAGAAAGTTTTCATTATATGATTTTATCTATATATGGAATATACACAGGAGACTAAAATAAGACTAAAAGAAAAGATAAAATGTTAATGCCGTTATGGTTTGCTTCTGGAATGTCCCCCCAAAGGGCTTATATTTTGGAGGTGTGGCCCCCAGTGCATCAGTGTTCTGAAGTGGGGCCTTTGGGAAGTGATGGGATTAATCTACTCATGAATCATAATTTGAATGGACTGTGCATGTCCTAAATGGGTCTATCTTGGTCCTGTTGCCTTCCTGTCCTCTCTCTCTGCTTTCTAGTGCCTCGATGTGAGCAGATCTGCTCCACCATGTCCTCTTTGTCATCATTCTCTGCCTCACCACAGGCCTAATCCAGTGCCCCCAGCTGATCATGGACTAAGCTCTCTGAAAATAAATCTTTCCCACATTAACTTGATTTCTCAGGTATTTGTTACAGTGACAAAAAGCTCCCCAACACAATGTTCTTGTCTCTTTTGTACATGACAAACTTTTCTATATTTTAACCAAGAAACCATCAACTTGCACTCTTCTTGGAAAAATGTAAATACTGATCAGATTAGGACCAGTGTATGCTTGAGAAAGTGTAGTCTAGAATGGCATTTTATCATTTGATCATCTCACAATTTGTCCTGTAGGCTCAAATTCTAACTTCATTGCTTTTTAGAAGTTTGATTCTTATCTTTTCATTTCCTCTGAAGGCTAAGGCCCCCAGTTTTGAACATGAGGTAACTCTTTGCAAATTAATGATTTTTAATCTATTAAAGTGGTCTTTGCAATTGGGAGGATTAGGAGAGAAACACTTGGGGTGATATAATCTGTAACCCAAGTTAAGTTCCAAATTCGTTTTCCAATTGGCTTTCTCCTACTTAACCCAATTTTTAATGTTCAGTTTCCCTTATCAGAACCTCTGTTTTTCTGAGAAAAACTTCATGTCTTGAAATATCCCATCCTCAGTTATCTCCCTTTCCCCAAACACAGGGAAAGAGCCTCTCCATAGACACAGGTCCTGTAACAGGAAAGATATTCTCAGTCAAGGCTTGGAAGCAGCTGCCAGTAAGGGGTTTGCTGATTCAATAAAATAAGAGGGGGCATAATTCTTCCTTATTGTTATTCCTAGCAATTGGTAACATTTTAAAAAACCTGCCTATGTCAAACACTTTATATCAAACAATGCCTATGATTTACAAATTATCTACAAATATAACTTCTTAAAATAATCTAAAGGAATATTGATACTGAGAGACTAAGAAGGGAGAACAACATTTCATAAGGCACTTCATGAAGATACAGCAATCTTATGAAGAAGATATAGAAAGATGAACTTGTCAGGAGGAGGACATAAAATGGGGCCAGAAATCTAACTAGGAGGTTCTTTCTCATATGATTCCTCCTATAAGATTACTAAGGAAGGCTGAGAACCATTTTATTTCTCCCTGAAATCAAGCCAGAAACAAATTATTCATTCTGTTTCTACCTCTTTTGCAGCACACAGCATGTATGTATTTGCCAAATACACAACTTTTGCCTGGAGAGGATCACCATTGTGACTGATTGTTATTGTATATGTTATGTGTTTTCATCCTCCTGAGAATGCTAGAAAGAACTACCTCACATGTCCTGGCTCTGAAAAATCACCATCTGAAAATTGTGGCCTTGGACCAGATCGGCAACTTACTTTAGTGTAAGCATGCTGAGGGGTGCAATGCATGAGTGGATTATGAAAGGTACTTTGTTGTTTTCACCTCTGCTGGTTTAGCTGTATTGTTTTTTGGACACTTCAATATTCACTTAATTTTTGGACTCTTCCTTTCCCCTTAAAGAAAAGTTGAAGAAGAGAGAATATAAAATTAATATCTTCAACCTTTTTAATATTTACTGAGATAAAAATTCCCAATGCAATAGGTTGACACAATTAATTAAACACATTTAATTTATCTATGAATTTTTCTTTACTTACATTATTCTTCTTTTCCAACAGTAAAAACAATTAAAACTTTATCTCTGCCCCTCAACTGCCTTTGCCTATTTTATTTTCCTATAAGTTGTTTTTAAACTGGGAGACTGGCCTCTGAATGCATTTTATGTGGACAGACCAGATGCTCTTCTAACCTCAATTAAAGAAGATAGCAAGTCTGATGTCAAGGAACCAGGGCAAAGAGCCATGTTCTCTTCATGCAACCATAAGGATTTAGAGAGAAGTTAATAACTTTTTAAAGCTTTTACCTAATTGACATAGAGAAGCATAAATATATAAAATGACTTGAGTATCAGTTTTGTATTCAATAGTATAAAATTATGTGAGAATGCTCTGCGACTCTGATGAAAATAATGACAGTCATTAACAACACCGTTTTTTAGCATTAAGTGTTCGTTTTATTTGCAATCAATAATTATCTCTGGGCTCATTGTCTGAAACAGCTTGGCCAGTTAGTTCATTAAGTTCCCTCCAATACTGTCAGCTAACCCATGTTAGTGGTTGGTTTACCCTGGGAAGCAAATGTGACAGTGCTAATGAGAAGTGTAAGAAACAGTGAAAGTGCTGGAAACATTAACAACTCTATTCCAAGAGCTTCATTTATGCATACTCTGGATCTCTTGTGAGTAAGAGGAATACGCAGAACTGTGACTGTGATTAATCCACATCTGTGTGCTTCTAGTACTGCTACAAAGCCACAAGAAGATTTTGAGAATAGAATTGCTTTGATTTGGTGTATTTTGATAGTGTCTGAGAAGAGAAACTAACTTGAGCAAGAGAATCTGTCCAAGTTAATCCTACTTTAATCAGACCTTGAACGTGCTAATTCAATCTTTAGTCCTCATTTACATTCTAATGAGGTGTAGTGATAACTGAAATGTTTAAGTACCAGTGCAACAGTGACTGAGTAATTGAAAGCTTTAGTCAGGAGAAAAATTCACTAGGTTTTAGGTTATTGAATAGGGTCAGTTTTATAAAATAAATAGGT
Organism: Graphiurus murinus; assembly: GCA_004027655.1. Lineage (NCBI taxonomy): Eukaryota > Metazoa > Chordata > Mammalia > Rodentia > Gliridae > Graphiurus > Graphiurus murinus. The sequence continues at coordinate 9,517 of PVLC010025695.1, read as the reverse complement.
ATATAATTTGTCAGGTATTTATATTTTCTCTTGTGTGTCTATTTACTTGTTCTTTAGATCAGAGATCAGAGGAAAACGAATGTCTCAAAGCAAAGCAATGTAGCTTGGAAAAAAAATATTCTCAAACAACAGCAATAAGCTCTGAAGAGTTTTATGGGACTCAAAAATCTTAATTGAGGTAGAAAGGTAAGCACAGGAAAATCAGTAATAAATAAAATTAACATTTCAAAATGTACACAGCAGGAATTTCTTTTTTTTTTTTTTTTTTTTACTGAGAAAAAACAAGCAAATATTTCTTTTTCTTTTTCTTCCCCTCCCCCCCTAATATTGGGGATTGAAACCAGGGGCATTCTACTTCTGAGCTACATTTCCAACCCTATTGTATTTTTTAATTTTGCAAGAAGGTCTCAGTAAGTCAGTAATTGCTGAGTCTAGCCTTGAACCTATGGTCATCCTGTCTTAGTCTCCCTAGTACTGGGATACAGACATGTGCCACCATGCCTGGAAAACATAAGTTTCTTAATGAGATAAAAATCTCATCTATGTATCATGTCTTTTTTCTCTTTCTCAGACTTTCATTTTCAAGGTTTGATGTTGAAATTGATACTCTCTTTGATTGTGTAGTCAGCCATGTCTCTTGTCAGTGAAGATAAATTAGGATTTGCATGCCAGGAAAGTTCTGTTATGGCTGCAAGACTCCATGCTTCTTATACTTTTATATTGTTTTCTTAACCCGTTATGTTCATCCCATATATGCAGCACCTAGGAAAATTGAAAGTGAGCTACAAACATTACATTTATGATAATTTTAGAGTAACTATTTTTATATTTCTAAACTTTTGACAAAAGTAATTGGTGAATGGTGATAATATTCACTAATATCAATAATGATGTCAAATTATATAATAAATTCTAGGTTATTATTTAAAGAATTGAAAACTTGGAACTTAAATGGGTTAATAGATATTGCAAATCACTGGTGTAATAGGAAATAATGTGGGGTATACATAGCAAACCCAACACTAGCAATAATAAAAATAAAATTCCAGGTTAACTTAGGAAAACACAATAATTTTAAAAATAGGAATGTATTTGTTAACCTCTGCTACATGTACCCAGTGACATTTACAACCAATGACGAGTGTTTACATTTTACTTCCATTTTTACACTGGACAAAATGGAGTGAACTCCGTTTTGAAGCACCTAAGATAGTAATATGCAAAACTTCAAAAGATCCATAACACTATGTTAAACAGATCAAGTCCCAAATCATACATCATTTCTTCACAGAAACAGAGTGAAGTTCTCATATAGAGTAGAGTAAGATAGGAAGGTAAGCTAGAAAAAGTTAGAACAAGATATGGGAGGGGGGGACATGTCATTGATTAGTATGAAAACAGTGCAAAATATGTGTAAATATTTGATAATCTCTATAAGCATTTCTCAAAAACTGACCATGGATTTCAATTGAGTTTTAATCATACTGGTACTTTTACACCAGTTCCTATAATGAAGTACTTTTCAATTGACTGCATTTCAGAATGACTAGCCAGTTTGTATACAATACTGACGCCCATCTTCACAGAGACTTTCATTTAATTGCCCTGGAGCTGGGCCCCAAAATAGTATTTTCCCAAGTTCTCCAGGTGATTATGCCAGTATTTTGTCTCTAAAAGCTCCATTAATGATATTATACATGTGGAGTTATATGCTCAAGGAAAATTGCAGAAATTGCTCCTGCTCTCCACCAGGGTATGCCCATTTCCTCTTTTGTATATTTTGAAAAAGACAAAAAGAATGTTTAACAAAATTTGGTAAAGATACAACACTCTAGAAAAGGATTATGGCACTTCAGCACGTGAAACCAGAATGTTCTAGAGAATATTCTTCTGAAACTTCATAAAAATTCAAACCTATTAACATGCATATACCCTCATCCTTGTATATATTGACAGTATTACTCTAAAAATATTAAAAGTCCATTTTGACCTGGTTTTATAGTCACCAGAGACTATGTTTTCCCTGTGGGAAAAGTAGTAATGGGTGGATGCTAACAGCAACATCTAGAATATTATTTTGATTAATTTGCAAGTCTTAGTATAAGCCTGGATGGTCAAAGCTAAGCATGTGTTAAAACATTTTTAATACTTAATTCAGTATTATTGGTTATTACATCTTTTAGCAGTAATTACCATGTAAGTATAAACAGATAGGTCTGCAATTGCTGAAACATATATTTGGGTTAAGTTTGCAAATGAACTTTTCAGAATCAAAGTAATATTTCCTGATAATAGTCTTTCAAAAGTAAAATCACAATCTGAAACAAAATTTTTACAGACAAATTTATAATATTAAATGCATCTATTAGGAAAGAATAAATATCTAAAATCAATAATCTAAGCTCCCATTTTAAGAAACTAAAAAAGAAAAGCAAGTTAAATCCAAACTAATAATAGAAGTAAAATAGTAAAAATTAAAACAAAAATCAATAAAAATGAAAACAAGAATTAAGTACAGAAAATACACAAAGCCAAAAATATCTCTTTGAAAAGATCAATAAAATCAATATACCTCCAATCAGATTAACAAAAGAAAAAAAGCAGAAATCACTAATATCAGAAATTAAAGAGGGAGCATCACTACAGATCCCATGGACACTGGAAGGATAGTAAAGGAATATTATGAACAATTCTATGCCCACAAGTAAGATGACCTAGATGAAATGGAGAAATTGAAAGATACAATCTGCCAAAATTTACACAAGAACAAATAGTTTGAATGGGACTATATCTGTTCAAGAAATTAAATCAATAACTAACAATCTTCAAAATGAGAAAGTATGAGCCCAGATGGATTCATTGGTGAATTTTACCAAATGTATAAGGAATAAATTGTGCCCATTCTCTATAATTTTCCTTAGAACATAGAAATGGAAGGAAAACATACTCATTCTGTGAGGCCAGCTTTACCCCAATACCCTAATATTAAAAGCAAATAAAGACATTAGGGTAAAGGAAACTACAGACCAATATCTCCAATGAAGTAGAGGCAAAAATCTGCAGCAAAATATTAGTAAATCAGTTACAACAATGAATGATGCCCAACATCATATGACATTAGAGAACTGAAATTAAAAGATGCTACTATGGAGCTATTACAATTCTCAAAATCCAAAGCACTGATTATATCAAATACTGGTAAGGATGTAGAGCAGCATGGTTTGTTGGTTAGGCAGCAAGGCCCCTGTCATCGTATTCAAGGCAAATAAAATAGCATATGCTATTCTAGACTGCTGGACACAGGCTTTAGTCAACAAGTTCACATGAACAAAATTTTGACTTGCTGCCATTGAAATTATTATGACATGAAGTCATTTGTAGAAAAATAAGATTGTCCCATAAAAAAATAATGATTTATATTCATTGCACCTCAGCAGTTCTCACTCAGAAATAAATACACACTGATGTTAAGAAAATATCTCCACCCCAGAAAATAAATACAACTACAAATAAATACTCAAATCTTGTGAAGTAAAAATATCGAAAAGTGATTGGCTTCCATTGGTGCTGAAGTAGTATAGAAGAAATAAATTTTTAAAAATTGGTAAAAAGGAGAAATAAAGGAAGAACAAGTAAATATAATTTTAAAGTCCCATATACTTTTCCAGGCTTGTCATTCACCAAGTCAGTTTCTCTCCTAGGCGCTTAACTTCTACATTTCTAGGAAATCTATAAACTTTATAGTTAACATGAATTTATCTACTTGTGATAATTACCTTGTATACTATTAGTTAATCCACCAGTGGAGAGATATGACATTTTAAGAAATGTGTAATTTAGAGTACTTTCTAATATTATCTTCTAATCAGATCATGGAGACCTCTCAGTCCAAGGATTCTGAGAGCAACTAGATTGATTTTATACTCACTTACCTTCCCATTCTCACTCCTCACCAAATTACCTTTAAAGGAAGAGTCTGAAAGCCCTCTAAAGTGGTTCTTTCTTAAGAAGGCTAACATTCTCTCTTGAAAGTGTATTCCTTGCCTTTCTAAATAAACTTTGGTTCTGAGCTGAGTTTCCCCCTTTTGTGTGAATTCCTCTGGATCCTCTTCTGATAACATTTCTTCTCTAGTAACAACCTCAAGTACAGAAAAATGTCTTTCAAAACAAAACAGGATAAACCATAGAGTTCCTGGAATATCTTAGCTTCTACTACAATCATTCATGATTCTCAATCATTTTTGAGGAGAACTTTAACATAGCAACACTTACAGAATAATTAACATTCTATACCTGCATAGTGGAATAATTTTGACTGAAGTACTATGTGAATGTAGTTATTCTAAATGGGTAAAACAAAAGAGCAATTTTATTATTATTCTCTAAAAATAGAAAAAGAAAATTTGACTAATTATTACTTATTAACTGTATGCATTGTAATGAGCCAACCTTTCTTTTCAGTAGATCTCTACATAAAAATATTTGGAAAAATACATTCAGAAATGAATGCTAAGATATATGGATATTGTCATAATTTTACATACTGATATATTGTTTAGAAAATAGCATTATTAGATAATTATTGTTTCAAATTCATTATATAAAAAATCAGGACACAGATGACAAAACACATTCTATTTTTAGAGAAAAGTAGCATGAATAAACATGGTGTTTATGACTCCAGAGAGAATAAAATATACTACAATGAAAAAAAGAAACATATGAAGTTTAAAATATTTAAGTTACTACTGCCAAAAGGACAAATACCTAAAGATACAGACATACAAAATGCTCAGTAGATCTTTCTAACCTAATACCAATAATGAGAAGCAATAAACCAAAATAAATGGAATAGTTGGAGAGAAAAAAAAATACCCGAAGGCATTGAACAACCAAATATATTGCTTTACTCTTACAATCCATGCTACAACAGAGTTCAAGTTAAAGAAATTAGGAAAGCAATGGAAGGGCTAATTAGTAATTCTTGAGAATGTGTTTAGGAAAAAGCATTATAACTTTCTAAAGTTGTGCTAGTCTTTTTTGTTGTTGTTGTTGTTATAGTTTTCATTACACACTGTCATTTCCAAGATTATTTGTTTGCAAAGTTGTTGTTTTTTTATACACTTAAAAATAAGGAGAATGAAATGTGCCTGCTTCTGTGAAACAAAGCCATTCAACTCTGTTTTGCTTCTGAAATAGTAATTGGTTTTCCTTTATAGCCACAAAGGCTACATTTATAGTCCACAGGAGAGAAAAAAAAATTATTAAAGAGTTGTGGTCAGCACTGTGGTCAACTCTGGTGCCCACTCAGTACAGATCTGGGGGAAACATATTGTATCTCCTCATGGGAAGTAGAGAAAAACCTTAGGCATCACACATCACAACCCACCCTGAAACAAACTTAGCTCCCAAACACATATGCACTCAAATGAAAGCAACACACCACACACACACACACACACACACACACACACACACACACACACACATATAATAATTTGGGATTAAAGCTGGAGGCCGGGAGCCAGCAGGCAAATCAGACAAGTGGTTCCCTGTGGACAGATGCCAGTAGTAGGGTAGAGACCTGAACTGAGTCTTGGCTCAGTAGGAAAGCAGATGCTTACATGGAGGCAGAAGCCTCATGAGTACTGTGGGGTGTTGCTGCTCAGTAGCTCCCCTTGTAGACGGGCAGAAACTAAGCAAACCTGTGTTTGTACAACCAGTGTTGTAGCACTGGGGGCTGCAGACTCCAGCAGCTGGAGGTCAAGTGAGGAGCAGCTCAGCAGGCCTACTCATCATCTCACTTGCTGACTGTTCCTTTTGATAACCCAGGACTTTATTCCAGAATTCTCTTCGTTTTTCATATATATCCTAGAATGTAGGCACTTTTTGGTGGCACTAGAATGTAGTGCCTAGAATGTAGGAACTTTTTTTTTAACTCACGTTTTCCTTTGAAAAGTGATTTCCTGAGAATTTCAATGTAGTTTGACAATTACTTTTCCTCAACAATTTGAACATTAGAAGTTCTTTCTTTTGCCTTCCCTTGCTGCTAGGAAGAGTTCTATTATTGGTTTTTGTTTGTTTATTTATAATTTGTTCACAACAAAGTGTTTTGGTGCCAAGTGATATGAGTTTAGTTGTAGCAAATCAATAAAAGGAAACAGGAAAATGTATATAGAGAGTATTAATCAGTGCTATTTGAAGAGCAACGTGTGTGTGTGTGTGTGTGTGTGTGTGACTAGGGATTGAACCCAGGGGCATTCTACCTCTGAGTTGTTTAATTTTTTATTGTGAAAAAGGGTCTCACTAAGTTACTACAAGCTGCGGGTCTCTTACCTGCAACCCTCCTGTCTCAGTTTCCCAAGTACTAGGATCACAGGCAAGCACCACCATGCCCAGTTCAATTGTTGTTAAATTGATATTTCTTCTTCTGGCTCTGTTTTCTTCTGATACATAAGCAATTTTCTTTCTTTTCTTTTTTTCTTTTCAAGCTATAGTAATTATAACAATGTAGAATTGGACAGGACTAAACAAAGAGACCAATAAGAAAAAAATGTCCTAAAAAATGACCCCTATATAAATGAAAATTTGGTGCATGGACAAAGAAAGACTACAGAGCAGCAGGAAAAGGAAAGAAAATAGCATGATCTTGGAATGGCTGGGTATATTTGTGTAAAGCAAAAATATGAGAGTGAATCAGTTCACTACGGCTGACATAACAAAACATCACAAAATGGGTGTCTTAAAAAAAGTTTATTTCTTTTTTTCTTTTAAAATGTGTTTTTAATAGTAATTTCATTTAATGTCAGAATATTTACAAGGAAGGCAAGGGAAAAGGTAAATTTGCTTAAGATTTTATTGGAATAATCATTCATGGATATACTCCGAAATTTCTTATCCTAAGATGTAGGTAATAATTTGGGAAAACACAAAGGAACTCACTTTGAAAAAGTAAATTTAGGAGACAAAGAAGGGAAATTTTTACTTTTTAATCTCATGCTTGTATTAGTTTCCTGCTGTTGATATAACAAATTAAGTTTAGCACCTTAACACATGTGTATCATCTTATAGTTCTGTATGGTAGAAGTCTGTCAAAGTCTCCCTGGACTAATTCTTTTCACAGTTTCGGAGACCACAAGTTCAAGACCAAGTTTAGTGTCTTCTGAGGCCTCTCCTTGCCTAACAAGAGGCCACCTCTCACTGTGATCTCACATGGCCTTTCCTCTGTGTATTCATATGTCTGTCCTAATTGTCCCTTAATAAAACACCATCACATTGAAATAGGCCCCACTCTACCTCATTTTACCATAATCAGTTCATTAAAGACTTTTTCTCCAAAAACAGTCACATCCTGAGGTAGTAGTGGTTAGGGATTAACATATGAATTTGAGGCACATGGGGCACAGTTCAAACTATAACAGATTCCTTACATAAGAAATTAACTACAGATGAATTAAAAATTTAAATGTGAAAATCAAAATCTTATTCTGTTATGAATGCAAAAGAAACATTACCTCGGAATAGGGAAAGATATTAAATAGGATATACACAAACACACAAACAAGATTGATCAAATTAATTATAATTTTAAAAATAAATATTAAGTAGCTGGGGGTGGTGGTACAGTTTTATAATCCCAGTACTTTGGAGGAGGCAGAGACAGGAAGATCCTAGGTTCAAGGACAACCTCAGCAAGGTGGGAAGAAGCTCAGCAATCTAACAAGACTGTTTTAAAACAGAAACATAAAAAGGGCTGGAGGTGTAGCTCAAAGATAGAATGCCTCTAAGTTCAATCCCCAGTACCACACGTACACAAAATTAAATATCAACATATAAATAATTTTAAGTTAAAATTTTTATTATTTTTCAAAAATATCATAAAAGTTGAAAAAATAAACCACAAACTGGAAAAGATACTTAAAATACCTATAACTTTCAAAAGATTGGAATAAAGAAAACATCTTACCTGGTGTTGTAGGGCATATCTGTAATCCCATTACTTGAGAGGCTGAGAGAGGAGATTCACAGGTTTGAATCCAGATTCAGCAACCTAACAAGATTCTTGACAACTTAGCTTGGAGGAGAATGTTCCTGGGTTCAATCCCCAGTAGCAAAAAAAAAAAAAAAAAAAATACATCTAATGAAAATTAGAATGACATACATAGGACATATAAAAACCCCGTTGCATTGATATTTGAAATTACTTTTGGAACAAAAATAGAAATTTCAAGAATAGCTTATATACAATTGATATGCCTGATATATCTGCAGTTATAAGGTTATAAAAATTTCTAACCCTCCATGCCCACTTATCTAGGGCAGTATCTCTTGATTTTTGAATTATACTGATAATAATAAACTATTATAATATCTAAGTTTAATTTAAAAATTATTTAGATGATAACCATTACTTGCTATTTCATGTCAGTGCTTACTAGTAGGTTCATTTTTTTATAATTGTCTTAGTGTCATATGATATGACTTTAGTTTTAGCAAACTATATATATGAATAAATATCATGCAATAGTTAAACTTGAGAAATAAATCAGAATAATTCATTTATCAGGTTTTAAATGGTACCATAGATATACCAAAATAACAGCTTCAGAAAAATGGCATTTCTTGAATCAAAATAACAATTAGGATTAGAATTTATTAATAATTTCATTTTACTTACACTTAACTTACAATTTGCCCTTGGTTTTCATATTTTATAGTTGTAGAATTTATAGCTTGTATTTGTAAAAATTTAGGAAATACTATATTAAAATCATTTGAATAATGTCACAAAATATGACTAATTTTTCTTTAAATCATGTCCATATATTACTGTTAAGAAATACAGTTCTACATTTTTCCTAAGAAAAATTTCTCAAAGAAATGAAGATATGAAGATTCTAATGAATAAATAATAATATAAACAAAAATTAATGTTATCTCCAGGCCTCTTCTTATTTCATATTTTGACTTTGATAATGAACTAAGAAAAGTCCAGATATTTAGCAATATAATCTATCACAATTCTAAGCTATAATAAAAAAAAATCTTAATGTGTGGGTATTTTCTATTTGTAATTTATTTAAACTTAATCTTGTATTTCATAGTATCATGTATTTGTCACACTTTGAAAGACTGATTTCTCATGAATTTTTGTTATGAAACATAAGGATAAACCAAAAATTACTTTAGGAATCTTTTCTTCCCAGAAAGATTTATTTCTGCAACTATAATACATCATGATTGTGACAAAATTCCATCTAGAATAATGTCTCCCATTGAGGGCATAACATTCCTTTAGATGAACTTCAAATGGTTTCTTGAGCCTGTAAGGTAAATTGAAAGATTTACTGACCATTAGAAACAAATGAAATCTGAAGTCACTTTAATTTAAAGTCACTTCTAACATTTATTATTATTATTGTTACACTACTAAATTATTCTCTTTCAATAGTTGGAAGTTATTTGAATTGCTCATGTATAAATAGGAATGAAAAAATATTGTTCTTATTTAAAATAT
>PVLC010025694.1:0-23409 GCA_004027655.1 Graphiurus murinus | reverse complement strand
AAAAAAAAAAAAAAAAAAAAAAAAAAAAAAAAAAAAAAAAAGAAATGTGGGCACATATGTTGTTATCAATTTGTATCTAAGAAAGATGTTTGCTTACAATGCACGAATAATAAAAAAATAAAAAAAAAATAAAGTAGTGCTGAGGGTGTGGCTCAGAGGTAGAATGCCCTGGATTAAATCCCCAGTAACACACACACACACACTCACACACACACACACACACACACACTCACATCTATGTTTAGTTTGCCTCAGAATGCGAAAATACATTTTTAAAATCATACCAAAATTTAACATAATAATTGATATATATGTTCTAATTCATCATATTCAAGACAAAAGAAAATATAGTGGGAAAATATGACAGAAATCTGATAAAATCTGTTAACTGGGTTGACAAACTTAACAAATTATCTGCTTTTTCTGTACACTAGAACACAGTAGAAGCAAAGTTCCTAATGGCTAAAATGCAGTATTGATACACTTTTGAAGCATTGATTAGTGGTCCATATTCTTAAAAAAAAAAAAAAAAAAAAAGAAATATTTCAAGCCAGACCCATACTTAGGAGGCTGAGATAGGAGGATCACAAGTTCAAGGAGAGCCTCCATAATTTAGTAAGACAGTGTTGCAAAATTTAAAAAAATAAAGATAATTAAAGTGCTGGTGGTGAAGTTCAGTGGTAGAACTCCCCTGGGTTTAATCCCCAGTACTGGGAGGAAAAAAAAAAAAAGATTTTGAAATCTTTAAAAGTTTTTGGTGTTTTGATTATCAGCATATTATAACAATTATCAATAATACAAAATAATGTATTTTTCTCTCATATTTTCTATTAGGTTTTATTTTTTAATTAAAATTAAATTTTTTGGTAATTTTAGTTTAGCACTTAAAATACATTTGTAAGTAGATTACAGTACAATACGAACAGTTTCTAATTATAATTCATTCTTGTATATAGTGCATTTAAGTAAAACATCTTAAAGGTCAAATTTTGAAGAATTTTATTCTCTACATTTAGATTTTAATTTATTGTAAAACAATTTAATGCTAAATAGTCAGAATTTATGCTGTACTTTGTATAAATAATTTTTGACCTTCTTCTTATGGGTGAATTTTAGGGTTGAGGCAATTCATTGACATACTGAAGGATGGATATTAGACTTCTGAAATTTGGCTAGGTAATAAATACCTGCTATAAGAGTTAGGGGACCCAAACCACCTGTCTGCAGTGCACTTTTGAGTACTTCCTCTTAAACTCCTCTTATCCCATTATACTATCACCAACTCTAAATTTTCCTTTAGTGCCAATTGCTGGGATCCTCCTCAATCCCACCTCCCCCCTCTTAGTTCCCAAGTGCTTCTTATGCTCTGCAACCTATTTCTGATCCTCTCACTAGTGGAGCAGAAAAATCATACTGTATAAAAGTTCTAAGATGCATTAAGCTGCAATTACAGGGATTAATTTAAATCCTTTCCATGCTCATTATCAGTACTAGACAGTTGGATAAACTGATGCAAGTTTTAAACAGTTGGAGTGTGAAACTCTTTGGCTATCTCCTGTTCCTATTACTTCAGCCATTAGCTTCTCATTTAATGAACTGAATCTCCTAGCAAAGAGGAAAGCTGCCAAGTTAATAAGATTACAAATTGTTTTCTAATAATATGTGTTTAATTCGGTAGTAAATTTTGCTCTAGTGACCAGCCAATAAGTTTAAGGACCAACATTCCTGTGCTTCATTGGTTCTGCATATTGATTTTTTTGTGGAAGATTTTACAAACATAGTGGCTCAACTCCACCTCCTGTTTACTGAGTCAGAATCCCCAGGGCAAATCTATAATATGCATGCATTTTTAGAAATGAAACTAGTGATCTTGATGTAGTTTGGAGTCTCTGAAATACTCAGGGGCATTCTCTCTCTGAGCTACACCCCCAGCCCTATTTTATTTTTGAAATAAGGTCTTGGTGGGTTGCTGAGAGTGTCACTACTTGCTGAGGCTGTCCTACAACCTTTGATCCTCCTGTTTCAGCCTCCCAAGTACTGGGATTACAAGCATATACATATATCACCACACCTGGCTCAAAGAGGGAATCTTAAGAAAAGCATTTGATACACTGAGCTCTCCTAACTTTGTATTTTACTGTGTGACCCTGAAAAAAACACTCTATCTACATAAGCCTTATATATTTCTGTATAAAATGTATCTTCTATGGTACACCACAAAGTCATATCTATACTTTCTGACAAGGAACTAGTCCATGATTGAATATATTATTTAAGATTCACAGACTTAGTAATAACATGCTATACTTGTTTCTATGTCTGTAGAAGCATGTCCATATATTTATCCACACATATCCATAGCAACCACATTGGTCTCTTCAGAGTTTCTGTTTCAAAGTTTTTAAAGTATGGATGAATTTTTATATTTAGATTTTTAAGCACAACAGTTAGACCAAAGGAGAGTTTCTTGTTCTGACAGGGCAGAAAAGGCCAGCAACTTAAATCAGGGGAACTGACCTGGAAGGCTGTGGCACTGATAGGATTTAGGTGGAGTTTGCCAGATTAAGCTTGTGGGAGAAGGATCAGACTGAGATGGTTTCCTTTGTGTCTGTCTATCAGACACAGAGCATTTCAGCAGAAATGTAGTAATCTTACAGCAAGCCTTGAAAATATGGTCCAAGATCCCTAACAACCTGAGATCATCATGTCAAACAAAAGCTAGCAGCCTCTGCCAAATAGCTGGAATGTAGGCATGAGTTTACACTGTGGAGTTTTTATTCTATGAGAGAAAAATATAGTTATAAAGATATGGGTAAAGGTCTGACCCTCTCCTTGCCTCCCTTCCCCTCACCTCCCCTCCCTTTCTCTCTCTCTCTCTCTCTCTCTCTCTCTCTCTCTCTCTCTCTCTTTCTCTTTCTCATGCACATGTGCACACATGTGCTCTTGTACACACACACACACACACACACACACACACACACACACCACACACACACGTGCGTGCGCATTTCCCTTCCTCGTTTTTGGCAAACTAAAATTGTATATATACAATTTTAGATGAAATGAAATGTATTAACAATGAATTCAATGATAAGTAAATAAAACTATTTTAACTAAAGAAGTGAATGATTCACAGTACATTATAGCTCATTTCCACACACTTGAGTACAATATCTTGGGTTGGAAATTTAGTATAAGAGCTTCAGTTCCATTCAGGGAAAACTTTTATCTGTATCACAGATAAATGATCATTACCATCATCATCATCATCATCCAGTATGATGCATATTTTACTAATTGCATTTTGTGTTGTGGGACAATATTATGGATTTATCATGAAGTAAAATATATGAAGCATTTTACATTTAGTCTTTATAACAATTCTGCAAAGCATCTGCTATTGAAGTATTCATTATTAAACTGAACTGACAAGCACAGAAAGGTTAAATGTTTTGTTTGAATATCACAGCTGATAAAGGCAAAGCCTTCTACCTCAAAAGCCCACTCTTTTCAAAATGTAACCTTTAGACAGTAAAGTACATGTTACAAATTTAACCTGTATCATCAAGACAATGCCACAGAACACACTAATATGCCAAACCAAGGTTCTTCATCAATTTAAAAGGCTTTCATCTTCTAGATCTATTAATGCATATTAAGTATATATAGCATACTTATATATATAGGTAATATTGAATACAAGTTCATGATATAAAATAATTGATTTCAGACTCAGAACTGGATTTGGAAAGCACTGAATTTCTGTTTGACTAAGAATACACACTAAGTTCACACAAGACTACAGAACACTCATATTCTCTTTTATGTGTGTGAACACACACAGATACATACACCCTTGCACATACACTTATTGTTACACACATCTAGACGCTTGCTAATCTAAAAATTCTTAGATATTTCACTTTTGGTAAAGTCGTTACAGAGCACTGGGGAGTGAGAATGAAACAGGAAGTCAGAACACATTGGAGTGTTTTACTAATGAAGATAAAAGATTCCCTAATATTAGAAAGATGTTGTTTAATAATAAATTGTTGAAGTAAATATTTTTCTGAAGGAAGATGTATCTTTATTCCTTTATGATCCTCTTATCAACAATACATGAACACAATGCACACCATATAGTGGTTTGGGGCAACAATTTATAAAAACTTTACCAATTAAGATCATACATCTAAAAGGCTAAAAGTAAATTTTCTAGGGAAAAATAATACTTATTCTGGACTGTGACGATCCATTGATTTCTCAAAAATAAATTGTGAAATCCAAAGATGAATCCCAGTTATAGTTATTCAGATAATATAAAAGTACAATGTTTATTTTGACATGAACTTAAGTTTAATTTGTCTCAGAATTATTTGAAAATGAACAAACTTGTCTATTTATGTACGTTGGCTGATATTGACAAGGGAAATGGTATTCAGCGAATTCTAAATAATTTTTAGGCTAGATAATTCCTGGAACTGTTCATTTTTATTAGAGAGTCTGAAAATAGAAAATTCTTCTCACCGATCTGTTATATTCTTACCAAATATTTATGAAATTCAATACTGCTCCATGGATTTCTTAAATCTCAAAATCCAGCCATCTGTAAGCCTTTCTTTTCTGTAATGAATCTTGTAATAAGAAAGAAGGAAAGAAAATGTTTGAGCTTCCAAAATAGATTTCAGAAGTTTAAAGCATTAACACTCACTTATTTGTTTATTCAGTTGGATCAGCAAGTCTTTTCTCAGGTTTTGCTTGCTTTTATATTGTATATAATACAGACAAATTTGATTATCCATTTCAGAGCTAATACACATTCCAAACAATAGACCTAAGAAAAGAAATGAGTCTGCTTCAGACAGTCATAATAACTACAATTAAAATTGACAATTGACAGGAACATATTGAAAGAGTTATAGAGGCCATGAGAAGAATGAATCAAGATTCCATATAAGTTGTGGCTTGTATAGGAAAAACAATTCCATAGTCTCCTATATTACAGAAAGGATAGAAAACTGACACTTATTGTAATAAGTTATAGGCATAAGTGGAACATTTAACTTTCTCAATATATTCTTAAAATAAAGATCTCTGTAATAAAAAGTAGAGATCTGAATAATAAATTGAAGGCAGATTTTAATATATATATAAACAAAAAAGCTATTTAGAATGGCCAAGACCAAATGACTTCATTGTATGTTTTACCAAGTCAATGCAGTGCCTCTATTAAAAATGAGATTGGTTATTAGCTAATACATCAAGATTTAGGTTAATGTTTTGGCTATATATTCACTACTGAAGATGTTGCAACTAATCAATTTAATCAACAGACTAAAGTGAAGCTTTGGGACATAATTAAAATCCATCAGTCATTGATTATTTTAATACTCCCAAAATGATTTGAAACATTATAGCAGCCTCTATGAGAAGTAATAATTTCATGGGCAGATTTTCTGATTAGCAAACGTCAATGCATAGAGTGACACTTCACTAAGTTATTACAACAGTGAGGAGAAAACAATATATGATTATCTACTTCCCAATAGTATCAGAATGCAAAAATTAGATTTTATGACCTTTGTCTTGAAAACAAAAGTACTGAAACAGATGAAAGAATTCAAAAGGGAACAGCCAGTATTTATAAAAGGAAGGAGCTATAAAATACACTGCTGAAAATACAGAAGATGGATCTCTGGACTATCTAATCATCAACTGTTTATATTTTTCTAGGTACTAAATAAATTGTGAATTATCATTACACATGAAAAAGTAATAAAATAGAACCATGTATAGTGAATGTAAGTGAATATTATAACAATTCTTTAATTTTATGGCCCTAATAAATTAAGTGAATAGCAGTAAAACACAAAGAAAATCCACATCAAAGCCAGACAATTTCTAAGTGCTCTCTTATGCCTAAGACAGAGACCATGCCAGGGATTGCAATATTCCCCGTCTTAAAAGAGGCCACAACATGTGTACTCAGGGACGGGCTTGATAACTTAATCAGACGATAATTTGATTTCATCTGGGCAAAAGTTATACCACCTAAATGTTGGTTGGTAAAAATAATAAAAAAGGGGGAGATGTTGGGAGCGGCAAAAGCAGTCGCACCCAAAAGATGGTGCCTGGAGGAAGTACCTACGTGCAGTAAACAACTCCTAATATGGTGTTGTTGCTTAATAGCAATGCTAGCTGGTGAGCAGGCTTAGTTTCCTGGCCAATTAGAGTACAGATATGTGCCTGATCCTGATTGGCCAATGACAGAAATATAAGCGGCGGGTTCTTGGGGGACAGGGCCGGACCATTTTATCTGAAGACATGTGAACAAGAAAATCCTGAGTAAAGCTTCATACAGAAGGAACCTGTTGTCGTGTACTTTTCTCCGACGGTCGGGTAGCAGCGCGTGGCAACTTTTAAGTTATTCTAAGCTAAAAAAGATGTTTAAACTAATCAAGTTATGTAAGGAAAAATTCATTTTATCATTTCATATTTCAGATAAAATTCCATGGGACTTAGAAGAAATATTAATACATAACACAGCCATAGTAAAGGTTATATTTAAGGGCTAATACACTTAAAGCTGAGAAAATTTTGCCACATTACTATTTAACAAGGAAATTATAGAGAATATAATTTCCTTTTTTTCTGCTAAAATGATTTCTTTTCTTTTCTCCATCAGGGCATATTTAAATAGTTCTTTGAGTTTTGAGAATTCTGAAATTCCCAGATTCTAACATTGAGTCACAATATCTATGTTAATTTCACATTAAGCAAATCTTTACAGAGATGGAGAGCATGAAAGAAATGAAGGCTTAAGTATTTGACAAGGACCAGTTGGTTAGATAGGGCACTGATCAGGGATTTGTAGTCCTACAGGGAGAACAGAACCTGAGAGGTCTAGCTATTCCAATCAAACATGCTGGTGAGACCATCGGAACCCAACCACTAATTAGCTAAGTATCAGGCAAGTGGAGGGAGAGGTGCAGAAAAGATCCTGGGAGCTGAATTTGGTATGCAAGGATTGGAATCACTTAGCAGATTAACCTCTCTTTGAAAGGAGCAAGGAGACACCATGACCAGAATTTTAGAAGCAGCAGAAATGAACTACAGAGTAGGAAATCTTCCCTAATGATTCTGAATTGACATTCTTCCCCCAGTATTTATTTATTTATTTTTAATTTATTTTTTATTGTAGTAATTCGTGCAATATAGCATACATCTTTGTTAAGTACAAGTTGTTAACAACATATTTGCACACATTTCTCATTTGACCCTTTCCCCAATTCCCACCCCATTCCCTCGCCCTCCCTCCCCCTCAGGTTCAGTTCAGTGAGTGACCTTGATATGATTGTGTAAGTACATCATGTGCCTTAGGGTGTCCCTCTGCCCCATGCATCCACTACAATTAAATCAACTTCTTTGCTTATCGAGGATCTCTCCTTTTCATCTGGAGACCCTCCTATGCTCCATCTTCTCCCTAGCATCTGCATATTAGGGAGAACATATGCTTCTTTACTCTTTGTGACTGGCTAATCTCACTTAACATAATGTTTTCCACTTGCATCCATTTCCTTGCAAAGAACATGATTTTGTTCTTCTTTATGGCTGAGTAAAATTCCATTGTGTACATATCCCATAGTTTTGATTCCCCCAGTATTTATAATCTCAAGGGGAGGAGTTAGGCAACTCTCAAATATCTGACATGGACTTTCTAACATTTCAGTGGGTAAAGGTAAAGGCAGATTTATTTTTCTTAGAATACGTATAAATTAAGTTTGGAATTTTTTTTTTTTTTTGGCACTGGGGATTGAACTCAGGGGCATTCTACCTCCGAGTTATACCCCCAGCCCTATTTTTTATTCCTTATTTTGAAACCGAGTCTCACTAAGTTGCAGAGTGCCTCACTAGGTAGCTGAGGCTGGCCGCGAACCCGGATCCTCCAGTCTCAGCCTCCTGAATACTGGGATTACAAGCATGCGCCACCACGCCCGACTGGAATTTTTTTGTTTGCTTTTTTTTGTACTGGGGATTGAACCCAGGGGCATTCTACCTCCAAGCTACACCCCCCAGCCCTTTTGTTTTTATTGTGAAACAAGGTCTCACTAGGTTGATTATAGTTTTACTACTTGCTGAGGCTGTCCTCGAACCTGTGATCCTCCTATCTCAGCCTCCCAAGTACTGGATAGTTTCTTTTCTTTCTTTTTTTTTTTTGATAGGCCATATTTGAGAGAAAATTTAAATCTGTAGTATGCCAGCATTATACATATACATTGTCACATAGTTATATATGAATAAAACCTTTGTTATTTCCAGATGTTAATTCTATTACACTGTTTTTTGTTTCTCCTGCTGTTATAAAAATTAAACATTCATTATTCATGTAAGATGCAGAGTAAAATGAGAGAGAAAATACTAGACTAATTTGATCATACATATTTAAATAACTACAGAGAAATACTTATTTTCAAATATATCTAAGAAAGTTACATGAGGAAATATCTCACTATAACCTATTCTTATCTTTTGTATCTTATTATGTGATAAGCATTCTGTTTTTTTCCACTTCCATTGTTTTCTTGGGTTTACTGCACTATAAAAAAAGAAGAAAATTGGCTCATTGTAAAAAAAAAATACTTCTCATTGTGATTTGAAAGTCTCCTGATTTTGTGTTTTTATCTTCAATTCAACATCATGATGCTGCACTATAATCAGAAGAAAATGCTGCGAATGTTATTTTAAAGCTACACATTTATCAAGTTCAAAGAAGAAGCAAGTTCCCCATTAGTGGGGTTGCCTGAGTTGGTTCAGAGCCTAGCATAAAACAAGTTGGCTGCTGACACTTTTTCCAAATGTGAAATCCTTATATACAAAAAATAGCCAGGCCTAGTGGCACACTCCCTTAATCTTAGTATTTGGAAGGTTGAAACAGGAGGATCAAAGCTTTGAAGCCAGCCTCAGCAATTTAGCAAGGCCTTCCACAACTTAGGGAAACTCTGTTCCTACACACACACACACACACACACACACACACACACCCCACATATGTAATTTATATATAGTATATAATAAATTTATGATAAAATAGGTATAAGGATGTAGCTCAGAGGGAGAATGCCCCTGGGTTCAAACTGCAGTACCACTAAAACAAACAGTCATCTTTCTCTTTATTAGGATTATTAAATATTCTTTAGAAAATTCCTACTCTATGCATTTCTAATTTTCTCTGCCACTTCAAAGCTTTCAGCATTCCTCAGTTTTTCTTTTATCAATGTGAGGGTGAAAGCAAGAAAATGTAAAACTCAAATTGAATCTTCCTTAATTTTAATGATTTATGATCTTTAGTTCAATCTTTATTTCCTAAGTATGATTTTTAGCCCTTTCCATTTGGTCTGTCTTGGTGATGATTTTTTGTTTGTTTGTTTCAATTTCTTATTATGAAATATGTTTATTTCTACAATTATGTTCTATTTATTCTGATATAAAAACCATAATATTTTCTAAAATATCTGGGGCTTCATGAAAATGAAGAGAAAAACCGGTAGGATAGTGGAAGGGGGTTGGAGGGAGGATGGGAGGAGAACAATGAGGCTTGAGGAAGGAAATAAGCAAAATAAGGTTATGTTTGTATATGAATGTTTCTCTAGCAATCCCACAGCATGTACAAGGAGGGAGAGATGGGGTGGGGTGGGGGCACAGGGAAATGCACCAAGAGATGTGTGCATTTATGAATGTATCACTTTGAATCTCACTGATATGTTTAACTATAATGCACTAATAAAAATTAAAAAGAAATAATTAACTCAGTAGCTTGGATACGCAAACCCTCCATACTCCTTACTGGCTCCTGGCAAATCATCTCTGAGTTGTAGAATATTGTGGCTGCTAATAATGTCTTTGGTATCTGAGATCTTTATCCATGCCAAATAGCTGATGCTCACGATGGGGTTTATCTGGAAGCTTCTTCCTGTATGCCTGTGGCTACAGGCCATGCAGTGATGGTTTGATCACTGCAGGAGTGGGGGACCGAGGAGCTGAGGTCAGTTACGCAGGGGCTCCTTGCTTTTGCGAGTGACTGACCATAAACACCCTGGACACCAATGCTCACAAGAGCTTCCTTGATTGGCAACACTTCATACATGTTGTCCCGCATTGCTTCTGAGAAAATGTTTTAAGCACTGTCCACATAACACCAATGTGAGAACATGTTGGAATTGTCTCCCTGGGTTCTCCTAGCTTTATTGATGTGACTTTCCCTAATTTGTAACTTTTCATTATAGTAAACACTAACAAAGAGCTTTCCTGAGTCCTTCTTGTGAATTATAATATATGAAGGTAGTCTTGGGGCCTCAGACACTATCAACAGGTTACAAAATACTAGGAACAGTGTTCAATTTTTTTAAACAAACTGTTGTTTCTGCCACACTTCTCTTGGAAAGATAACACAAATCCAATGGCATTTCTTTCCTTGAAATTGATATATGACTTATATTTACTAGTTATATAATTTCAATAGTCTCCTTGTATAAAACCCTCAATTAGTAACATAGGTAGGTGAAGTTTATTTAGAGGACCATATTTCTTCTTTAATCTTGCTTCTTTCTTCTGTTTCCTTTATTCTAACACTTTTTGTAAGTAGTAATAGAGCTCTTGAACTAGTACGAGTAAAGTTAGTCTAAGCTTCATACTGGAAAGTTATAAAATGGATAAGTAAGAAAATGCTATATTTGGACATTCTATTGTTTGGTATGAGTCCACTTTTAAAGATACAGCTCCTGACTCGCCAAATGACTAAGCTTAGTGACACCCAAATTAGAAGTGGAATTTTATGATTGTGGGTATAAAGCTCTTTCTAAACTATTATTTTGGGAGTAACACAGGCTACAATAAAGTTCAATCACATACAGATGTGTCACATGAGAAGATTTGCTACAAGGAAAAGGAACTCTGACTCAAGCCATTCTAAACAGGAGACTACACATAATTTCATACAATTAGATCCAGCTCTTGAGAAGGAAGAAGTTGAGTTAGGAATCCAATGATTGACCAAGGGTAAGATTTTTTTCTTTAATTTCTCAGCTCTGCTGCCTCAGAGCCCCTCATCATTAAGTTGCAAACCACTCTCCTCCTACGGGGTCTGAAAAGAACAACTAAAAACATAAAATCCTGATGTTGGAAGGTCTAGAAGGCACACCAACCTCTTTCTTACATCCCTTTTGTAAGTGAGAAAATATTTCCCCAGGGGGAAAAACAAACAAATAAACAAACAAAAACAAAACAACAACAAAACTGCAGCTCTCCTGTCTGAAAGACCAGCATAGAATCACCAGCCCATTTTTAAAAGATTCTCTGAGAATGGAATGAAATTAACATGACTTACACAGCACCTCTTATGAATGCTACCGGATAAGCAGAGATGGTTTTTGAGCTCAAAAACCTATGGAATCGGCTCTGCTTCTGGCCATAGATATTCCAATGTTGATTATAATTACTCCTTTAGGTATCTGCTTTCCTTATGGGAAAGAAACAATTTGCTATAAATTTCCCTTTCATTGTAAAAACAATGTCAGAGCACTGATAGTCAAAATATTGTGATGAAAACAAGTTTTGTTTTCTATTTTCAATTAGTAGAGTCTTTTTGTGAAAATCAGTTCTAATGCTAAAGAATAAATGCAAGCCTGTACTGGTTTTGTAGTGTTAGTGCTGTATGTACTTTATTTTCAGAAGCCAGTCAGCGAGTGAGTCCACCTTGAGTAGATATGCTTTATGTCAGGCTTCCTGAGAAATGAGCAGCCGGAAGGGATCTCAGTGATTTTCCAACTGTGTCACAGTCCATTTAAGGCAGAATAGCACATGCTTGTGACAAAGGTATGTACAAAATGACAAACGAGTATGTACAGAAGGGATGGCATCAACACAGATGAGTGAAGGAGATGATGGAGTACAGGACGTGAGATGGGAATCAAAGTAAAACTTATGATAGTGAATGACAATGATGTGTGTGTGTGTCAAATACCTTGAGTTAGATA
The DNA here is from genome assembly GCA_004027655.1 of Graphiurus murinus. Lineage (NCBI taxonomy): Eukaryota > Metazoa > Chordata > Mammalia > Rodentia > Gliridae > Graphiurus > Graphiurus murinus. The sequence continues at coordinate 11,377 of PVLC010025694.1, read as the reverse complement.
AAAAATAGCTGACTTTAAGAAGTGTGCATGTATCTATATGAATGTGGATCTACCATATAGACAATATACTATAATTGCTAGGGGTTAAATCCTGGTACTCCTCATTAAGTCTATTAGTAAGTTCACAGATACTAACGAGATGCAGATCTTTGCATGTGGAATTGTGCTCCCAGGCACTCAGGATACAGCCATCAGTGTTCTGCCCACATCTCAGTTCAGCATAACCTGGATTCCATTGACAGGAGAAGCTACCAACCACTGGAAATGATAGAAAAGAGAAAACCATTAACATCATTTTTATCATAGTGTAGGTATAGTAATGCTATTTACTCTAAAAATGCTGTAATTATCTATGCATTTCACTTTTAACAAAGTACGATTCATAATACTCTATTACATAGTCTTCCATAATATTTACTAAATAACTATGGTGATTGGTTCTATTTAACATTCAAAACTTCAATCATTTGAAATAGAACAATTAGAGTGGACATTTGGTCACAGTTTGTAAAATAACAATGAAAACCATCCAATTCTCTCTCTCTCTCTCTCTCTCTCTCTCTCTCTCTCTCTCTCTCTCTGCAGTACACAATAGACATGATTAATAGATTTTTTGCATCAATTAACTTTCCCAGATTGGTTTAGGTCTCATATACAATTAACTGTTTGGTTGTTAAACTTCTATGTGTTACAAAATAAATTGCATAGTGATCTGAAAGTTGATATTGAACCACTTAAACCTTAGTTAAAAAAAAAAAAGAGCTATCATGTTTAATTATAATCTTTTAAAATAATTGTCATTAATGGTGGGGAACAAACAGTGCCTAAAACATTTCAAGGAAACAGTGACAGCAAGAATTGTCACTGGAGCAAGCATGGATTTATGGCTGCTTGACCACAGTCCCTGGGATCTTCATTATCCCAGGATTCGCCACGTAATCTACACTGCCACAGTGCCTCTGTGCATGTACCTGCAATTACTCTCATTGAATGCTCAGGTCCTGGGTGGCAACAGCATTTCCAATGCAGTGTGAGGAATTTAACTTGTTTCTCTATTTCTGCACCCATGTGCTAGTATAGTGTGTGTATCTGGGGCCTCTGAGAAGAACAAAGCAGGCCAGAGCCATTAAACAAGAGGCAAGGGAGATACACAAAAATTCACAGCCTGCAGACAAGAGTTGGCTTCTATTTTACTTTATTTCCTCATCCAGCACCTATTTTTAATCTACCATTGAATACAAAGGATTAATATATAGTTGCAATTGTAATTAAATCAATGTGATAACATGGTGTGAGTCATTGCTTCTTTTTTTTTTTTTTTGCGGTGCTGGGGATTGAACTCGGGGGCATTCTACCTCTGAGCTATACCCCCAGCCCTATTTTTTATTCTTTATTTTGAAACCGAGTCTCACTAAGTTGCAGAGTGCCTCACTAGGTAGCTGAGGCTGGCTGCGAACCCGGATCCTCCGGTCTCAGCCTCCCGAATGCTGGGATTACAAGCATGCACCACCACGCCCGGCTAGTCATTGCTTCTTTGAATGTTATACATTGCATTGAACATGTGGAAAGTAAAACTGCATGCCATACAATGTCATTAAGGCACAGTGGAGGACTGTCAACCATAATTATATATAAATTATTTATTTGTAATTGCAATTCAAGTTTGGATACTAAAGTGTATTGGCAAATAACATACAACTAGACTCAAATTAATTTTCTTTATAGATGTAACATAACTATGTATATGAATAATAAAGTATTTTTAAAAGCAAGTGACAAAAAAGATAATTGTTTTTGTGGTACTAGAGACTGAACTCAGGGGCATTTTACTTCTGAGCCACATCCTAGTCCGTTTTACTTTTATTTTAAAACAGGGTCTCACTAAGTTAGTGTGGGCTGGTGTTGAACTTTCCATACTTCTGTCTCAGACACCCAAGTACTGGGATTATAGGCGTGTGTCACCAAGCCCAACCAAATATGGTAATTTTGAGCTAACAGACCATCTGAAGGAAAGAGGTGGGTTTTAAAAAATATATCATACTTTTATTGTTAACATATTTGTTTTCTAATGTTCACCATTCTTAACTAAGATGCTAATAAATGAACTATGTGCCAGAAGATAACGTGGGAATTAAATCAAACACCATAGAAAAAATGCATACCCCAAGGGAAAAATCATATATTACAAAAATAATTGATGTTTAAAGCAAATAAACAATAAATGGAAATTTTTCCTACATTTAATATTTTAATTACATGGCTATGTGGTAACTAATAACCATTTTATTAGGAAATATATTTTAAGTATATTATGCTGCTCTTATTGTTCTTGTTTTTTACCAGAAAATACAGTCACCAGATTTGTATTAGTCTTTGTTTATAAATATCATGTACTATGGCACATGATTTTCTATGGAAATGAATTTTAAACATAATATTATTTCCACTGTTTACTTACTAAAGTATCACTTATAAATCTATTTTAAATGAGGTAGAATAAGACAAAAGAAGGTGAGCAGTTTTTCAGCACTGCTGAACTCAGGTTTTTTTCTTCCTCATGCCTCTTAGCCACCTGTAGTTACAATGCATTTCACGCTGTTTTTTGTATGTCGAAACAAAAAAGAGACATGTTCTTCCACATAAAACACCTGTTTAAATATTCAATCTCTTATTTTCCTCTTCCTTTCCTTATCTCTATTTTCTTTCTTATTCTTTTACTTCCATAAATTTACATTATTTCAGCAAAAATAAGTGTGGTGTGTGTGTGTGTGTGTGTGTGTGTGTGTGTGTATGTGTGTGTTTTATTGGGGATTGAACCCAGGGGCATTCTATCACTGAGCTACATTCCCAACTCTTTATTAATTTTTATTTTGTTTATATTAAAAGGGTTTCTCACTAAGTTGCTGAGGCTGGCCTTAAACCTGTGGTCAGCCTGCCTCAGTCTCCCAAATACTCTACAAAATGACTACTTTTAATATTCTACCATTTAAAATAAATTTTTTAAATGATCGATTATGATAACCAGGAGCATAGAAGCCATATCTCATTAAATTTCCTCATTTGCTACAATTGTAATGAACAAACATAAACAAATTTGTCAGAAGAGGGAGTACTTAGTGAAAATAACCATCATTGGCTTTGATATTCAAGGAAGAGTAAAGTCAGTAAATAATCATGATTATATCTTGAAACTTTCTGCTAGCATATCACACTAAATTGGACTGCTTTGTAGAAATCGCAGCAGTGTCTGACTGAACTGACTGTCACAACAGTATCTGCAGGAAAAGGGCTGGCATGAACTCCTTGACACTGATCTCACAGTGTGGACCAGCAAAGCTTTCCCCACACTGGCAGTGGAATCCAGGGGAAAATGTTTCCAGATCAGTTTTCTGTCTACGCATAGCTGCATTTTCACAAGTGTCACCAACCTCACAAGGCCCATATTCATGGTGGGAATCAGGAAGGGAAAGAATCCAAATGTGGGTGTTTATCTGATGAGCCAAGTCCTGCAACGGTTGTCGTTCTCTTGGCACCTTTCTGCATAAATGCGTTCAATTTAGTCACAATGCAGTGACTCATAATTCTCCTCCACATTATGACTGTGATTCTCTTTCTTTCTCCCTCTCTCCATTACAATTTAAGAAACGTTATTTATGATTTCTATGCTCTGTCTAACAAAGTATCAGCAGGCAGTGATGTTAAGTGACAGCATTTTTTTAAAATGCCATTTTGTTCTTTATACTCCCCACCTCTTGTTCAACCATGCTTTTTGAAGACACCGCAATTAAGAAAGTGCATAATTAATGACTTGCTGCTCCCTGTGTTTTCTTTCAGTACCCCAGAGGTTGCTATCACTATAAGCTTTGCTTGATGGATTTGTTGCTATTCTCAAAACAAACACTGAAAAAAAGAATATTGTAATAAGCTTTTAATCTTAATATAAGCACCTCCATCCTGAAACTAAGTTTTATGTTTTGATAAGAAAGTAACTAGATAAAGTGATTGTCATTGTATGAAATGTGCACGAATATTTAAAGATGAGAAATAGATGGCTTGATTCAAGAGGATCCATATCAAAGAAATGTAAAGCAAGAAACAGAACTTGTACATCAAAACAAAATGATTATTACTGTATCAGTTTCCAACCAAAGGAGAGTGAAAATATTTAGATGGTAGGTATCAGTGAAGTATTTAGTTGTTTGTTTACTTATTTGTTTATTTTTTTTGGTGGTACTCAAGGTCAGTCTACCACTGAGCTACACCCCCAGCTCTCTATATTTTTTTTTAAATTTTGTAACTGGATATTGTTATGCTAGGTCCATGTGATCCCCTAAGAATTCCAGAGACTTGGCACAGATGCAAAAACAGAAGGGTCTTTCTATCAATGAGCTTGAGCAGGGGCCGGCAATCCCCCTAAGTGAGAGGACTGTCCGATCCTTAATAGTGGGCTTACAGAGTTTTGAAAGGGAAAAGCAAGCGGGGATTTCCATGCCTTGGTGTTGCTTGATTGGGTAGGGTAGGATGGCCTTTAAGCTGATTGGGTGATAGCATTAAGTCGCAAGGGGGAAGAAAGCATTAGCGCTCAAGCAGTTACCGCAGTTGAGCCTTTTGTTTTTCAGGTAGGGTAGTTTCTATGGAAAGCATTGAACAGGTTGTTCTTGGCAAGACCTGGGTGGGTCATAAATCTTAAAAATCTCAAGATAGAGTGATGCCAAGAGGTGAACTTTCAGATATCTCTAAGTTTCTGAGAGTCTTGCTAAGTTTCTGAACCTAGAACCTACAATCTTCTATTTCAGCCTCCTAAGTACTGGAATTACAAGTATGAGCCACCACTCTCAGGTTTGCTGAAGGATTTAAATAGTAGCATTCATTCATTAAAATGTATCATTCATTCATTAAATATATATGCTATACAAATAAATATAGGTTTATTGTTTATACAATAGGTCATGTTGTTTATACTAATAAACATAGGTCTAGTGGCAACTGGCCACATAGGTCTAATGGCAACTGGTCACAATCTTTGAGAGGAAACAATATCTGGTAACCATTAAATCTTTGATTTGCTCAGTCTTTCTTGGTAATTTCACAACTACAGGGATGAGGGGATGATAAACGTAATCTCTGTAAAGAGTGAAATTCTTAAAGTTGATGAAAACAGTGGCAGTTTGAGGAATTAAATAAACCTCAGGATCCTAATAGTTCCCCTATCACTACAAGAAAAAAGCAAGAGACCTCACCTAGAAGGATGAAGATATCAAAATGTGTGTGGTAAAGAATCAATATGATATAGTTGGTGTCCACTATGTAAGAGCAATAAAACTGTACCAAATTGAATAAACACTCAGAACTTAATTTGCAAGTATATCAAGAAAAAAGTACTTCCCAAGTCCCAAGGGTATAAAAATAATGATTTTCTTTAATAAGGAAATCTATCAAGTGTTTGCTTCTTACAAGAGCTATCTTAAGTAGTATGAAGAATTTCTTATGTTTAAATCATTACAAGATTGGAATATGTTTCATATGCTTATCTGGATACTATTTTATCATAATGAAAAAAATTATTCTATGTGAAATAAAGGAAGTTAGATTGAACAAACATTTGCCACATATACATGAAAAGAATTATCCTTAACAACATTTTCTTATATTTACATTTTATTCTAATCACCTATTTCTAGTATTTAATTTTGAGACTTTGTGTTATGATTTGGATATAGAATGACCAATATATTGACAATGTACATGTATTGACAATGCAAAAATGTTCAGAGGTAAAATAATTGAATCATGGGGTTTCTGATCTCATCAGTGTATAATCCATTGATGGATTAGTGGGTTTATTGGGTGGTAAGGTAGGCAGGTAGGCTGTGGCTGGAAGAGGGGGATCACTGGGGATGTAGTCTTGGGAACCATATAAAAGTCCCTTTACTCTCTGCTTCCCACCACCCTGAGTCCAGCATAACGTGGACTGAAGCCTCTGAAACCTCCAGAAGTGTGAACAAACAAATCTTCCTTCCTATAAGTTGTGGTTGTCAAGTATTTTGTTTCCCAACAGAAAGAATGCTGACTGAAACACCATGTGCTTGTTTGTTGCTAGTGGGACGTTAATTTAATATCACTTCATAAATAATTTTATGTACATAATCTCTTACGTACCTGAGCAAAAATTCATACTTATACTTTTCAGAATGCATATGAATTCACTGCCCCTCTATACCCTGCTGATTTGTATGTTAATTCATTATAAAAATATGTCACGAGTCCCTACTATGTGGCAAGTACTATGGTAGATTTGGGGATTATAATATATAAATTCAAATTAGCAGGTAAAATAAGTGTAGTGTAGAAAGGAATAGATTAGGCCAATTTCTCATGCTAAATAGTCATTTTAGTGGCCAGAGTTTCAATAAGGTCATCAAGATCCCAACCACCAGTGTGTGTACCCTGTGAAATTCTTCCTACTTAAATATGGATGAGATATGTAAATATGATAGAATAATACCACCATGATATGTTACATTATATTACAGAAAAATGTGGCCAAATTAGAGTCCATAATCAACACATAGGACATCTAAAGATAGATCCATTTGGGGAGGCCTTTCCAAATCAGGTGAAACATTAAAATAAGTCAGAGGCATTCTCTTTCTGGTCTTGAAGAAGCAAAGTGAAAGTTGTATAGAGTGCCACATGTCAGGGAATGTTGCGTGTGTACCCTAGGAGTTGAAAATATTCCAGGTAGACAGCCTGTTTGGAAGCAAGAGAAGAGTCTTAAATACACACAAACAGGTTGTGCTACCCACAACAAGGAAGAGGAATTTGGGCCTTAACTCTTAGCTCTGCCTGATATCTTGATTTCAATCTTGACAGACTATGAACAGACAACCCAGCTAAACCATTCCCTGACTTCTAACCTTCAGAAATTGTAACAAATATGGGTTGTTTCAAGTCTCTCAGTTTATAACTTTTTATGCAGTATACAAAATGAATATAGTCAAACATAAGGATGACTAAGATCTTAAGCAGTATTGTAAAGCTTCCAGAATAGTTGATATTTAAACTGAATCATAAGGAATTACCATACATTGTTGAGGTTAAACATATATTATTAAAAAGGGAAGGGGAGTTTTTCTATACAGGCAAAGATCAGAAGTTGAGAAACTTCTGGAAATTACGAAGTCAGTATAAGTAGGAGGAAGATATGTTACTGCATTTTATTGACTATAACTGTCAACTTTTTGTTTGTTTTTGCGGTACTGGGAATTGAACTCAAGGGCATTCTACCTCTGAACTACACCCTCAGCCCTACTTTTTATTCTTTATTTTGAAACAGATCTCACTAAGTTGCAAAGGGCCTCACTAAGTAGCTGAGGCTGGCCATGAACCTGTGATCCTCCTGTCGCAGCCTCCCAAGTACTGGGATTACAAGTGTGAACCACCATGCCTGACGTCAGCTGTTTTTTTTTTTTTTTTTTTTTTTTTTTTTTTTTTTTTTTTTTTGTGGTAATGGGGATTGAACTCAGGGGCATTCTACTTCCAAGCTACACCCCCTACACCCCAGCCCTATTTTTCATTCTTTATTTTGAAACGGGGTCTCACTAAGTTGTGGAATGCCTCACTAGGTAGCTGAGGCTAGCCACGAACCCAGATCCTCTGGTCTCAGCTTTCCAAATGCTGGTATTACAAGCGTACGCCACCACACCCGGCTCTTCAACTGGTTTTTATGAGAGCTGTATTCTATGTATAACTAAGAGTAGTGTGGTAAATTCAATAACTTTCTACCAGCTCACCTATTCTCCCCTCCCACCAAAGATATTCAGGTCCTAATTCTGGAAACCTATCAAGATTATATTATATGGAATATAAAAATTTGAAGAGGTGATTAACTTAAAGATCTTAATATGGTGAGATTATCCTGATAGTTTGAGTGGGCTTTCCATGTAATCATAAGGTTCCTTATAAGAGGAAAGACAAGAAGTTAAGAAGAGGAAGGAAATAGGAAGATGAAAGCAACAGTGGGGATTTATGTAAGGAAGCAGTCATGAGCCAAGGAATACAGGCAGAAGTCTCAAGAATGCAACACTGTAGCAACTCATTTTAGACTGCGAGCCTCCAAAACTATAAAATAATAAATCTTTGTGTTTTAAAGTTTGTCAGTTAGTTGTAGCAGTCATAAGAGACAAATACAGGAAACAAAAGGTCTTAAATTCTGACAAAGCCCTGGCCCCAGTGGTTAGTAATCCTGAGGTGGCCTATAATCCCAATACTTGGAAGGCTGAGACAGGAGGATTACAGGCTCAATGTCAGCACTTGATAACTCAGTGAGACCTTGTTTCAAAATTTAAAAGGGTGGGACTGTAGCTCAGAGGTAGAATGCCCCTGAATTCAATTCCCAGGACTGAAAACACACACAAAAAAATTCTGGTAAAGTGATTAATATATCATTGTTGTAGAAATGCATCCCAGTGAAAAAGAGCTTAATGTTAATGTGTGGTTGTTAGCCCTTCTGCTAATATGTGATACAAACAAAATGTGTTAAATTTGCTATTTTTAAATAATATCTCTGAAGCTTGGGACCATAAAAACAATTTGTGATCCATAGGATCTATTCAAACTGATGAGTATTTGAAAGCCTTCAAAAAACATAGTAAGTATAGTTGGCCTCCTTACACTGAGGATCACATTGTATTTCCAAGTTGTATTTAAAAAATATATATAATGTTTCTTTTTTTCCCTAAGGTTTTATTTCTCTGAAAACTATATTCTCTTAAAATTGAGAAAGTAAGGTAATATACATTTTATTTGCATATATATTTGGTAGGAAACATTAAAAGCTTGTTTTCATTAGTTTCCTTTTACAATGTCATCAATTCAGAAAGCCACAAATGATAGGGTTCTCACTGAATTTGTATCGATAGTAGAAGAGTTCATTTAACTGAACTATTTTTTTCTCCAATTGAAATCTGCATCTATCAAATTAGCATGCTACTTTCAAGTATATGAATCACTTTTAGTATCAAGTTCTTTATGATAATGTAAAATTCTTAAAGAAAAATACTGTTTAAAAAACTCTTAAGTGGATGTAGGTGCTCATAAAATTGAAAATGCTAAATGTGAGACCATATTAGTCTAGTAGTTTGAATTTTTTTTCTTTTTGATGATTTAGACACACTGCCTTCTAGGCAGAGAAAGCTCCTGATCCAGGCCACAGGAGCATGGCAAGATTAACATGGAGGAAGGCATTCAGCACAGAGGAATGGACTTCAACTAAAACAGGATATCATAGGGGATACATTGCCTCCCCATATCTGAAGCTCAGTTAGGAAAGCACAATCTAAAAGTCTACCTAGGATTATTGGAAAACACCGTCAGGAGGCAAAGGCTCATTTAGCTGTCTTTCTTCCCAGCCTTTCTTCCTTGACTCATTGTCTATAATTTATTCATTTTCAACCCTAATTTACATATAAGCTAGTTTCAGAATTGCTAACTCTAACCTCTGTGTGAATCAAACTTTCCCACAAGAGTGTAGTGTTTATGTATAACTCTTCTAGTGTTTACTATTATCAATCAAAACTCTGTTTTCCAATGTTACTAAGGTAAGGTACCTTTCTTCCCACTCCATTTAGGGAGGTTATGTCATACTTTTCCAGTGAATATGGGCTTATTCACATCAGTCTGCATTTTGTGATTGCTCCCTCTAAAACTGTGGTTGATTTTGTCTTTAGTTTGTATACAGTACAGTAAAGTTCACTCAACAGAGTTCTATTGATTTTGACAAATGCTATCTTACCACCGCTGTACCATGGAAAATGATTTTATCACCCTAAAAATCCTCTTGAATGTCCCATTAACAACAATTGCAGCCTCAATTTTCAGGCAACTGCTGATTTTTCTGTCCAAAAATTTAGTTCTGCTTTTCCTAAAGGCCATGTTAATGGAATCACAAGATATATTCCTCTTATGTATGGCTTCTTTCACATAGCAAAAGCCACTTAAGGATAGATCAGTCCCTTTGGAAAGATATCCAGGAGTGGTATAGCTAGATCATACAATGGATCCATTACAAATTTTCTGATTAGTCTCCACATTGATCTCCATAGTGGCTGTACTAATTTGCAACTCCACCAAGAGTGTAGAATATCCATATTTATAGCAGCACAATTCACAATAAACAAATTATGGAACCAATCTAGGTATCCATCAACATATGAATGAATTACAAAATTATGGAATATATATACACAATGGAATTCTACTCAGTAGTAAGGAAGAACAAAATTATGTCAATTTCAGGAAAATTGATGAACCTGGAGAACATTGTTACATGAGATTAGCCAGTCACAGAAAGTGAAGGGTCATATGTTTTCTCTCATATGCAGAAGCTAGGGAGTACAAAAGGGACTTTAGATAATGGAGAAGAAACTCCAGTGGAGCCCAGAAAGTATTCTAAGGGAGAGTTTTTTGGGGGGTAGTGGGGAGAAATATGAAGGAAACACTGCCATTGACATTACGTATGTATGTGAAAATGAATACCAGTGCCAATCTCAGTACTCTGTAAGGGGGTGGGGGAGAAGGAGGAAACAGGGGAAAGCCCACCAATTGCTGTGTGACATATGTCACAATCATTATAAGCTACATTATAATGTGAGACTATTATACACCAATAAAAATATAAAAATACATTTGTTAAGGAAGACTTATCAGTATAATAATAGTAAATTTTGTAATCGCTAAGTCATAAAACATTGTGTGTATATATAATAGAATTTCTTTGTCCAACCACCCTTTAAAAGTTATGTTGGTAACAATATTTAACAATAAGGCAGTACTATTGACTTACTAAAGAAAAAATGTTATCTTGTATATGTTATCCAATGCAATTATATAGGAAAATATATATATAGTACAAATATTTGGAAACAAATGGCAAACAATATTTTTTAGTGATATGATTACCTTTGTGATAACCTAAAGTACCAAATATAAATCCATGGTAATATATAACAAAGTGTTCAAACTAAGCAATGAAATTTTATAACATCAGCTTGGTGCTATAGGCAAAGAAGCAAAGCTGCATCATAAAATCTACATGAAATGTGATTAGAGTTCTTTACAAAGTGTTATCTCTCGTTTACTTATTAAAACAAAACAAGAAGAAAATGCTTTTCTTTCCTACATATCATCATAGAAAAACTCACAAACCCATTTGTGATACTCATACAAATATAAATTGGACAAAGTGCATATTCTCATGACTCTATACCTCAGCATAATGTAAAATTACACTGCACCAATAAAAGTATAAAAATAAAATTAACAAAAAATGCAAAGGATCAAAATGAAGCAATACACACAAACATATGCACACCATGAA
>PVLC010025693.1:6874-23385 GCA_004027655.1 Graphiurus murinus | reverse complement strand
GTGAGAGTCTCTTCAATGGTTGCAGAGAAGAGGTTTGGGGAAATTGTCCCTACTTCTCTATCACCTTGTTCAGCTTCTTTTCTTAAATATCTGGATCACCCTCTGCTTACCAGTACAAGACTGAGACAATCAATATAGTAAAAGTGATAGTGCATCAATTACACTAAGGATTATGAGGCAGGAAGTGGAGGGAAAATATTTGAACTGTATACAAAAGGCGTGAATATACAATAATTATAAATTAACTCAATTACTTTACCATACTGATTACAAATATCAAAGAATTATATTCCATACCCTGGATAAACCTATTAGTAAAACACTAGAACTCATTTCTCAAAAAAATCCTATCCTTCAAATAAAACTTTCAATGGATTAACTATTTAGGAACTGAAAATGGCAAAGGCTATAGGCTTGACAAATGGTAAAGTGTGGTGGGGAGTCAGGATGCTTACATCATGAAGCCTTTGACAAATCCATACCAACCTCTTCTCTGATTCTAATTCTGAAGAACAGTGTGAATTCAAAGGGTATCACCACCACAAAAACCTCCTCCCAAATATCCAGTAAATTCAACTACATCCCCCAAAACAGGTAGGTGCAATAATTAATTAGTAATTAAATCTCTTTCTACAATAATATTCTGGACTAATGGCCATTCAATTTGAGGGGGGATGGCTCACTTTGTGAAGGCAGTCCAATCAGTCCAATATTCAGTGACTCCAATTCTTTAAAGCATTACATATAAATGTAATCTACCTCCCTAAAATTTCTACTTCTCAGTAACCCTAGTCCTGCATTTCCTAAGAAGACAGAATAATCTTATGACCATTACCAGAAGTCTTCTCTTCAGACCAAGCCCCCAGTATTGAGTCTGTCTCCAGAGCCCTCATGCCATTTGCAAATAAATATCTCTTCCTAAAAGTGTGATCTGATTGTTCATTCTTTTGAATGTCCAATTATTCCTGATTCTATGAAGTCTAGAATGGAATCAATAGCCCAAAGTTCTCCTGACCAACAGATAACAGGAGTTCAGTGAGCCCCTTAGAAACTCTGATTAAGAAAATGTGAACTACAATAGCCTATTATTTGGAAATTGTAACAGCTCTGTATCATTGATTTACATAAAACATGTGCTGACTAGAATCATTCTGCAGTTTTCTTGAAATTTGGTGGACTATTTTAAGTATCTTTAAATGAAGGTATATACATTTATTCATATCAAGGTACGTTTCCGCAATGCCATAATATATAAGCCCCTTGAGATAACTTGAAATTCATATTTTTTCATCTAACATGTACGTTATTCCTTTGAACTTCGCCTGGCCTATATATTTGCTTCGCACATCTTCCTCTAAGTCGTTTGTAGGAAAGGAGAACAGACTCTTGCCAAGCTGACGCTGACTCACTGAAGCCACTCTTCTTTGGAATCTTTAGCTATCCAACCGTTAGTTATTTTAATGGAACAGTTGTTTCCTGTAGTAGAGTAGTTTAAAAATGCCAGTCCTCATAATAATTCCTGATTAGTAGTAAATATGATTAATAAATTTTAATTTAATGAAGTAAAAAATATGAAGGAATTATAAAAGAAAAGGAAAAGGTTAGAGAAAATAAAGGTAAAAGGATAAATACAAATATATGCCCATTACTTTTGAAACAGTATCTTGGGTTTTAATTTGATTATTAGTTTAAAGAAAATCACAAAAATAAACAGCATCTTTATTTTCCCTTATTACCGCTAGCTCATAAAACAGACCATAATCTAAGACTGTCCTATAAAAAGTAAGTTACACTCACTGAGAAAGACCAAGTGTTTCCTTTCCAAGTCTTCACTTATTTGCTGTAAGATAATGTAAAAATCAACTTTGTAAAAGAAAGCCTTATTGTTATTTTCACATTTAAAAGTATAAAATTAATTTGGGTGTTCTTAATTCAGATATTAATGTTTGAATGATTCCTATTTTAAATTAAACAGAATATTTAGCATGAAGTATTTTGGGTGTAATATGCTGGTATGAAAAATATCTAGAGAAAGGCTGAATTCTGAAAAGGAGCATTGTTATCTCACAGAAACTCAAGCCAAGTAAAGAGAGTTCTATTCAGATTTCAATTCTATCAGGCAGAATCCAATTCACTATTTTTCCACTTACTATGGTAAAGGCCAACATCAGTGGTATTTGTGTATTTTTAAGAACAGTAACATATACAACTAAAGATAGAACATCAACACAAGAATATTGGTCCCTTAACAAATACTCCTGTTGATCTTTAAGTCATACAATGCTATCTTTTGAGCAACAGAAAGGGCCAACCTTGGAATGGACTTCTTTAAATTTCTCCAAAATAGCTCTTAAATATGTTTATAAATTTTAAAATTTCTACCAAAGAAGGGTATTTAAAAAAAATTATAATCACTGCAATTTAATGGATTTGTTTCTGCTTGAAAAAGTTAAGTTTTTATAAATAATAACAGAATTCTTTTTAAAAATTGTGCTTAGGATATATATATATGGTAAACTGGTAAACCAAAGAAAGCAAGAAAAAGCTGTCCCAAGGCCTTTTAACTATAAGGTGTCATTGTGTCTTGTTCATAATTACTGCTGCTACAAATTCATTGAGGGGGATTCAGTGACAGAAACAAAAAAGACTGAGTAAAACTAAAATAAAAACATCCCTTTAATTTGAAAGCAGAGGTAATTACCAAAATCACAAATGGAAGAAGTTCATAAATCAGACTACATTATGAAATTTAAAGTCTGCAAATAGTCTTCGATAATAACATTCTTGGAACTAAGTTTATATCCTCTCCATGGTACCTATAGTGCCAGAAATGCTAAATATACATATGTATAGAAGATCTCCATCATGGTGAGGTTCTTAATGAATGCATCATTCATTTAATACCTATAAAACCTGAGGGTCTTTGACTCGTTCTGGCAAGGAATGCTGCTTTCTGTTAAGCCATTCTGCTCTCTATCCTCCTATCTGCCTGGCTGGGCTACATGGTTTTTTGAAGGAGGGAATCATATGTTATGTGTACTATTCTAGATTCTTCACCTTCAAGTAACTACAACTTTTCAATCTTCACCAGCCTAAGAATATAGATTTATTTCCCTCCTTTCAATTGGTTTTCAGTAATTCCAACCTCCAAGCTGCTTGGTCAACAACTCTTCAGCCTATCATTTATCAGAGTTGTTCAACTCCCCGAATTCTCAGGAATATAATGGAGCACTGGCAAGAGTCCACTGATGGCTCTTGACCTCTAGTTCATACTGCAAGTCATCAAGATCCAGCTCTGATGGGTCTAGAGAGGCACTAATCAAAGGTGGCCCTCAAAACTCCTGAAAACCTAGACACTGGTAGCATTGGGAAGCCACTACTTCTTTGTTGCTGAGGGATAATAATTTGAGCACGCTTGGATGCTAGAGGACAGTGCCATAGTCCTTAGGCAGTAATGCCTTTCTTTAGGGACAGAGTCTAAAGCAAAAACCAAAATTCATTCCGTCCTATTCTTCACTGGGATAGATGTGGCCATGAACCCAAGCTCTCACCAAAGGAAGAACAAGCAGAATTCATATAGCCCGCTTTTAGACATTACTTTCAGGAGAGTAGCGGTGCCTCTTCCACACTCACCCCTTCCACCAGCTGAACAACAGAGAAGATCACAGTGGCAGGGTGACTCCATTAGACTGGAGCCTCAATTCCTGGAAGAATAACATGAAGCAGCAAGGGCTACTATAGGAGTAGGAAGTAAACTTTATTGAATTGAGCCACTAAACACTGGGTTTATTATTACAGCTTAGTCTACCCTAACCCAAACAGGATCCCACAGTAAGGTCCATCCTTTCCATCCATCATTCCTTCTTGCAAATAAAGAAATATATACAAAAATCTCTGAAGGAATCTCTAGAATATATCATAAACTTCCATCTACATCTGAGTGCCCAGCTGTAGGGAGAGTTCAAGGAGGACTTTCCCCTAAATATCCCTGAAGTAAAACAGTGAATTCATGTAAAATACATGTTAAACTGGGAAGAAGGGTGCCAAACATTGAAACCCCCGAAAGGCATCTTATTTTCAGGTGAGCTGAGCCTCCTGTATTTATCACCTAATTTGATCCTCACAACAAAATCATAATATAAATAGTATCTCCAGTTTACAAAAGAAAAAAACACTGAGGCTTAGTTTCCTTAATGTTATAACAGCCACTAATGGAATACAAAAGATGGAGCTTAAAGTTGATGTAATGGACACCCAAGGCTAACTCTTATTTATACTATACTCAAATTACTATTTGTTTATACTATACTCATATTACTATTTGTTTCCTTTCCAAGTCTTCACTTATTTGCTGGTATACACCACATACAAAATGAAAATTACCATTCCAGCACAGTATAATCAGGACTTGAACTAAAGTTACTATTTCAATTAAGTGAAAAGTTACTGAGTTTTTATACATATTATATTTAATTAAGGAGGCACCTGTGTGGGAAATGGGAAAATCCTCCTTGCTCTAGAGCAGTGATGGTTTTTAACTGGAGATGTTGCCCTACAAAGGATACTCAGCGATGATGAGAGGCATTTTTGTTTGTCACACATTAGGAGAGGAGATACCATCTATTGGCATCAATGGATAAAGGATATGAATACTGATAAATGACTCTGGGGGGGGCACTGGGAATTGAACCCAGTGGGGGGAGGGGATTCTATCTCTGAGCTACACCCTCAGCCCTTTTTTTTATTTTTTTAATTTTGAAACAAGAGTCTCACTAAGTTACTGAGGCTGGCCTCCTACCTGCAATCCTCCTGTCTCAGCCTCTTAAATATTGGGATTTCAAGCACATGTCACCATGCCCAGCTGTCAAATGCCTTACAGTGCATACAGGACAGTCCTTCACAACAAAAAAAGTATCTGGCTCACATGACAACAGGGCCTATACTGAGAAACTCTGCCCTAGAATAATTTACAATCTAGGGCAAAACTCCACATTCCTAAGATATACCTAAAATGTAGGATAGTCATTCATAGAAGACAGGGACAATGATAACTGTACTGCTTGAGAAGCTATTAACCAGCTCACATTGGAATTGAGAAGGTGGAGGGATCAGTAAACTACTCTTTAAAGCAGAATGTAATGCATCTTATTTTTCCTTGAAAGGTTATCAGA
This sequence comes from Graphiurus murinus, assembly GCA_004027655.1. NCBI lineage: Eukaryota > Metazoa > Chordata > Mammalia > Rodentia > Gliridae > Graphiurus > Graphiurus murinus. The sequence goes on along the minus strand of PVLC010025693.1, from coordinate 18,214 downwards.
AGGTATTATCCTACTCAGTGAAAAGTAAATTTCTTGTGTTGTAGAGGGACTTTTAAACCTCAATTATAACAGGTCATGTACTTTATATTTAGGGCCTTCTTTTCAAAAATCAAAGCCCTAGCCAAATTCCTTCTTATATAAACAGGTATGAAAAATATTCAAGAGCTCTATGTTCATCCTTATATAAATTACAAATTGGAGGAAGTGGTTCATGTATTTCAGTGGGATTCTTGGCAAAAAAAAATTAACAAATAAGGCTACAGTAAGACCAATAATCACCAAAAAACTTAATAAAAATCCCCTCCATAAAAATGCCACAGGTGTTTACAAAATTACAATCTATAACCAAGATGATAACAAGTATAGATTATTTCTAAGATGCTTTCCATCTCTAAAATTGATAAGCAGTCTGGTGAGATTCTGTTTATCATCAATTTTTGTGTATTCTTAGATAAGAATAATAATTTATGCCAGATAATAAGGAAAACACTACTCAATTTTGCTATTAACATCTGTTCATTGGGGTAGAGGGGGGTTCACAAATTTTATGGGCTGGCAAAGTTTATGGCACTTACTTATACAGGTTCCTATAAATACAGCCAGAACATTTTTCTAAACCAGATATCTTAAAGAAATTCTATCTTAATTTTCTCAGTAGATGCTGATCATAACCAGATGCTAGTGCATAGCTATGTATTTACCCAAAATAATCTAAAAATTTAATTTCTGAAAATAAAATTAGGTTTATATTCACTAGGTGAGTTTGTAATTTAAAACCATCCTAGGAAAATTTCTTACATTTGAAATGTGTTTTGAAATGTGAATTATCCTGTGTGATTCTGAATGAATTTCCTTAATATGTTTTATATCTATGATTACATGCATTGGATCATTTTAAGATCTTATTTAAACTTTTACAAAAGCTTATTATAAGAAAAAGATCCAATATTAATGTTCAAGTCATTTTTTAAAAAACTGTTATTCTCTATAAAATTAATTTATAAATTACTCAAAAAAACATCAGTTTTACTAAGTGTCCTTAATCATAAAATGTTACCATATTGAGCTCTGTGGAAAAAACTATAAATGGATTATATCACATAATTCCAAAGTGAAATAACAGCAGGAAGAATGAAATATTTCAGAAGTAAATGACTTCATTAAAATTAAAAATATTCAGCTTTCTTCGAGGATGAAATAGTAAGTAAACAAGACAAAACTTCTGCCCGCGTGGTGCTTAGAGTCTAGTGGCCTAGAATCCAACCAACAGACTGCCAGTTCTAACACAGTTTCATAATGAAAGCGTAGTTTTCCATAAAAACTATTTCCATTGTTTCTGTCCAAGGATAATCAGACCAAGAAATTGACAGAAAAATGAATTCTCTCTTTTCCACGGGGAGACATCCAACATCTCTGATCTAATAGGGTGACTGTCACCAGTGGGAAGGACGCAGTCTTCATTCCTCTTGTGTCCTCCCCTCGCCATGGCAATGTGCAGCAGCAAATGCTGGATGGAGTGGGTGTGCCCATCTGTCACCAAGAGTATATTTAACCCCGACTATAGGATGGTGAGACCTAACAGGACCCAGTTAAACAATGCACTACTCTGAATTGATCCCCCCCCCAAAATAAAGTTAATTTAGGCATAGAATATCCAGAATTGCTACCATTAAGACAGATTCCTATTCGTCTTTTCAAAACCTATGGACAGTTCTCTGTAACTGGAACTTATTCAAAAAATAAGTATTTATAAACTAGTTAATTTAGAAATGTAAAATTAAGTGTATTGGAAAGTACAGCAGAAGTGAGATAATGACAAGTAAGCTATCTTTAAAGTTTTTAACACTTCTCATGATATGAGACAAAATGTAACACAGGTGTGTCTTCTCTCCCTCTCCTAACAGCTTTCCTTGGCTATCCTACTGTTTTAAAATAAATTTCTTTACAAAATTACCAGTGACTGTGCTGTCACAGCTTAGCCAGGAAGCAAAAAGGAATGCTTTTAAACTTCTTTCATTTGAAGTGACACACACAGATCTGTTCCATTCATACATTTTTCTGACAAATTACCTGATACTCTTGGCACAGTATTTTCTCTCTAAAATACTTAAAAAAAAAAAAAAAAAAAAAAAAAACAGAAAATGGCCACTTTTTACTCAATGTCAAGCAGAACAAGGAGGCAAAATCTATCATTCCTCCATCCTGACAAGAAATGCAACACCCAGCAACATTCAACAAGAATATTACTCCAGCCGGGTGTAGTGGTGCACGCTTGTAATCCCAGCATTTGAGAGGCTGAGACCGGAGGATCCGCGTTTGTGGCCAGCCTCAGCTACCTAGTGAGGCCCTCCGCAACTTAGTGAGACCCTGCTTCAAAATAAAGAATAAAAAATAGGGCTGGGGGTGTAGCTCGGAGGTAGAATGCCCCTGAGTTCAATCCTCAGTACCTCAAAAATAAATAAATAAAATATCACGTTGTTACACTCTACAAGGTAGACTTTGTATTCTAAATGATTTCACTTGGAATCAATGAGGAAACAATTTTTCCCGGAGGGCAAAGCAATATTTGTGTAGCCATTAACTGTAACAACTAATAGAACCCGGAAACTTGACTTCCTTATTCATTTCAGAGATAAACATGGATGACATTTTTTTACATGATTCTTCATATTAATTGAATACATAAAAATAATTAGTTTTCCATAATAGCCTCAAATCTGAATACTGAAAATAGACAACTGTTTTAAGTCACTAAGAATAACACCTCACTAAAATAATTAATCTAAAGAGGGGAAAGAAACAGTCACCAACATTTTTCAAAGGCAATTCGCAGCTGATTCATCCTTACACACTTTCCAAAGACACATCCTTTAGAAGTATCTAATGGACCTCTTTTGTTAGCTATGCTGACACTGGCAACTTCCCAACCAGAGGCCCCAGGATCAGGTTCCTACACTCACATCCACTGCTGCAGTATGGCCATCCAAGAAGTTCTGAGGCCTGTCCTCCCTTAGGTGAGCCCATTACTACAGGGAAAGGCATGTGGGCACTTTCTTCATGGGGTGGGGGCATCTACAGAGCACAAACTACACACAGCTAAGTCAGACACCCAGACTGTGCCATTCAATTAGCTAATCTCAGGTTGAAAATAAGCTGAATTCTACCGCCCACTGTTCTGGCTTGCCTGGGAGATGGTATCTCTTCTTTAACTTTTCTTTCCTGCAGGGTCATTCTACTTCTGCAATATTTTTGTTTTTTTTTTTTTGGTTTTTTTTTTTTTTTGCGGTACTGGGGATTGAACTCAGGGGCATTCTACCTCCGAGCTACACCCCCAGTCCTATTTTTTATTCTTTATTTTGAAACCGAGTCTCACTAAGTTGCGGAGTGCCTCACTAGGTAGCTGAGGCTGGCCGCGAACCTGGATCCTCCGGTCTCAGCCTCCCAAATGCTGGGATTACAAGCGTGAGCCACCACGCCCGGCTTGCAATATTTTTGAACTCTGTATATTTTCCTTTAACTCTGGTTTCCAAGTCTATAAATGAAACATGAAGTCTAACCTGCTCTCCTGATCTGCCTTAAAGGAATTTCTAGTTCGACTTGCCTTTAGTTGAAGCCTCCAACATTTTCTTCCAATCCCATAAAGCTAAACTTACTCCCATCTTTGTATGTTCTACACAGACACCCACCAGGGCCACCCCCCAACTCTTCCTTCTTAGTATTTAGAGGACTTGGATGAACCCTCAGATGGCTCATAATCCTGATTCTTGATTTGAAGGCCTTCTTAAATGCAATAGAGTTAAACCTTCAGTGTGTGAAGAAACTCTATGGTATAATATTCTATTTTGTAACAACACTTATGTATTTATAATGTTGTATGCATAGTTTAGTAATATATTTTTACAAGTTTGGAGCCTCACCTAAGTCAGCAGCGTGAGTAGGTTTCCATATGAAAGCCAAATTTCACTCTCACAAAGGTATTCTGATTGGTTATTTCCCTCTCAGACAGGCCAGGATCAGCACTTATCACAGATGAGCTCACTTTATATTGGTTGCAGAGAGGATGTTTATTACCAAATTCTGTTTTCTAAAAAGCAGGTGACACCCACACAAATACTTTTCAAATAATTTTGTAAATTATAAACTTTTAAGTAGATATATGCCAAATTAAAGCAAGTTAGAAAGAGCAGTGAGGTTTCTTTTGTTTTTCAAATATGCCTTTGAAAGTGAGAACTTTACATCAGATTCCAATGAATTCCTTTGTCTTCAATACATCCAGAAAACTTTTAATGTAGGCTCCAGCTTTCAGAAGGCAGTGAAATTAACCCTTTATAAAATGATGACTAAAAACATTCAACAAAAGTTGGAAAATAGGAAAAGTGAAAAATAGTTGGCTAAATTATAATAAACAGGGCTCACAAATAAAAATAAAATGTGCAAAAGTCCCTGAATCATTGTTTTATTCTCCTGATACAACATGATACTGTGGGAGTAAAATGGCAATTAGACCTATTAAGACTCTCAGAACTCATTTCTTTTCAGTGCATTATATGACACAAAGGTTCTTTTTTAGCAAAAGATTTAATACCTTTTGACTTTCAACTTCTCTGACTTTTCACACAAATATTCATCTATCTTTGCAATGGCTATTCAACATGAGAAGGGAAAATATCATTGAAAAGTTTCTTTTCTATGCGAAAAATAAAGTAAAGGGGTTTCGGTTGTGGGCTTTGTTGCTGTTTTGTGGAGGCTTTTTTTCCCCCTCAATAGCTCAAAGGAATAGCTACATAAAGATCCAAATTTTACTCATAACTCCAGACCAAGTCCTTGTTGATAACAATCATCCCTGAATCCAAGTGTAAGTACAAACACTATAGGTCCCCTGAGCCATATGAATTCCAGACCAGCCTCCCACTAGTCAAAATTTTTATCTGTGAAACATCAAATTGCCACAGTAGTAATAACAATTCTGGGAATCACTGTCTTCTCACCATCTGCTTATATCAGAAAAAAAAAATGATTAAATGAAGATGTTAAGATACAGAACTCAAGACAAGAGGATTACAATCATAATTTTTTTAAAAATCAGAATCAACTTTGAAATTATTATTTCTACTAAGTACAGTGTCATTTCCTCATCATTTTCTTTAATCAAAATTAAAAGTCAATTTTAATCTAATGGCAGTTAATTAAAGCAAATAGATTATCACATCTTTTAATATAATATCCAAAGAAAATACACAATCAGTATAAAGAATACTGGCCTTGGAGCCCTAAACCTACAATGCAACTTAATTATATAATTTGACAAGGACAATTAACCTACTAAAATCACTTACCATACCTGCCTTCCTAAATTACAAAGAAGTTTAGGAAGCAAATGATATGCATGAAAACCCTTCCTAAATGACTCTGTTTTTTATAATCAGTCAAAAAGCTACCAATAATACTTCCAATTGGTGGGAAGTTTTGACATAGTGAAAGAGAAAAAAATCAAATAAACTCCAGTTACTTAGGCTATGAAGAGAGTATACAGAAAAAGCATCCATTTTTATATAAAGAAAATAAGGTTTTAAAAAAATCAATCTTCTAATGATCAATGTTAGAAAGTAAATGGCTACTAATACACATTATAATTTGTGCGCAAATGTATATGTGCATGAAGTGTATATGTAAGAATGTGTGTGAAACTAACAGGAACCACAAAACAAGAGCTATCTCAAGATCCCGTAGGCCTGCTATGAGCAAGCACTACAATGCCACCAAACAGATTTAATATGGTCTCATTCCACAAACACTATCACGTGTGAAGTGCTATCCTGGATATTGAGGGAACAAAGGACATTTTTTTTTTTTTTTTAACTACTCACAGAGTTACATCATAACTACATGGTGAGCTTGGCATGGTAGCGCACACCTATGATCCCAGTACTTGGGAGGCTGAGACAGAAGGATTACAGGTTCGAGGACAGCCTCAGCAACCTAGCAAGACCCTGTTTCAAAACAAACTTTAAAAAAGTACTGGGCTAGCCAGGCGTGGTGGCGCACGCTTGTAATCCCAGCATTCATTCCGGAGGCTGAGACCAGAGGATCCGGGTTCGCGGCCAGCCTCAGCTACCTAGTGAGGCCCTCCGCAACTTAGTGAGACCCGGTTTCAAAATAAAGAATAAAAAATAGGGCTGGGGGTGTAGCTCGGAGGTAGAACGCCCGAGTTCAATCCCCAGTACCACCAAAAAAAAAAAAAAAGTACTGGGCTGTAGCTCAGAGGTAGAACACCCCTAGGTTCCATTTCCCAATACCAAAAAAATATATAAAAAAGAACTATTTGATGAGCCTTAAAATTAACAAGGTCATTCAACAGGTTTTGTCAAAGAGCCATCCCATTATTCTTGTTCTATAAAGTAACACAATTCAAATAGTTATACATCATCAACTATTTCACTGTGTCTTATTGGATTCAGGGCAGTAGTTCATCAGACAAATATTCATTAAGTCCCCAACACTCACTACAGATTTGTCTCAACAGACATCTTAACTCTTAAGATTATCTAAGGACATGTACATAACTAGATTACTTTGTGTTTTCTATTGATTTCCTTTTGTGTGTGTGTGTGTGTGTGTGGTATTGGGGATTGAACTCAGGGGCATTCTACCTCCAAGCTATACTCTCAGCCCTATTCTTTATTTTGAAACAGGTCTCACTAAGTTGCAGAGGGTCTCACTAGGTAGCTGAGGCTGGTCGAGAACGCAGATCCTCTGGTCTCAGCCTCCCAAACGCTGGGATTACAAGCGTGTGCCACCATGCCCGGCTTATTGATTTCCTTTTTAATTAAGAAGATAAAAGTAGAATAATAGAATAGCAGTAACACAATTCTTCAATGTTAATGTTTAGCTACAACCACACACAGAAGGAATGGACTAACATTCTATCATCCTGTCTCCTTCTGGTCAATCTATGGAGGTGGGCCCATTTCTAAAGAGTAGCTAGAGTGGCTGAACATAAGATGGCTCTCAGAATTAAATCATTAAACTGTCAACTCTTACATTTGGATTGCAGACAGCCCCAGGTGCACACAAAGCAGATCTCTGCCAAGTAATACAGAGCAAGCTGTTGACACTCCATGCTTCCTTCAATATGAGACTTCCCAACAATTCAAGGTCATGATCAATGACCCACTATTTAGAGTCCAAAGTACAGTATTCTTCAGAATATAGTCCAAGTAGTTTCCAGGAGATTAAATGACATAAGCATAAGTAATTGAAGAAGAGGAAGGAAGAAAACAAAAGGGATGAAGCCATTTTCATACAGAGTTTGTATAAAAAGGATAAGCAGAAATCCTACATACTGAAGTGCTGAGAAAGAATAAACCATGATTCTGGACTAGATTTTATTTACTTAGCTATTTTGCAGTGCTAGGGATTGAACCCAGGAACTGGCACATGCTATGCAAACGCTCTATAACTGAGCTACATCCGTAGCCTTGACCAGATTTTAAAATAAACTATCTCAGGCTGTTTGAACAGCCAGAAGTTACAACAGAGTCCATGAGGACTCAGTGCACTGCACAGAGGTTAACAGGAAATGGAGTTCTCTAAGAATCTCATGCTGAAACAACTTAAAATCAAAGAGATCTTTTTTTTTTATTTTTTTTATCAAGCTGACTAAGGAAAATAAGACACTGGGTTAGGCTGCCTTATTTCAAATGTTGGGGGGAAAAACATATAAGCCAGACAATTTTAGATTTATTACTTTAGAAAACAAAGCATTTAACCAATCTTGAAGTCAGTTTCCTCATATGTAAAATGAAAAAGGTAAATAGTTCACTGCTCCTCACATTTTCCAGATACTAGGTTGACTGAGGGTAGGAATAGACCAAGAGAGCTTCATTTAAATGGGAATAAATGTTTATTCTCAGATTAAGATTAATTTAAAATTATGATTGCAATAAATATTTCTATTAAAAACAGAAATAATTCTACTTCTGTCATAAAGGAACAACTAAAATGATCCTGTCCTCTCACTATAAACATTTAGAAAATTAGAAATAAAATATTTTTCCAGACATTGAGACAATAGGCAACCCCAGCAATGTGATTCATGAGGAAAGGGGTAGAGGTGTAAAAACATTCTTCCACTAGACACTTTACTAACAGTACAGGTTGGGGAGCCCAAGAGATCAGGGCAGTCTCAGTTAAGGAGATAAAAATGAGTAGGAAGACTGAAGAGGCTGGATAAAAATGAGTGGGAAGACTGAAGAGGTTGGAGTTTATAGGGCAAAGCACTGAAGTTTGCCCTGATACAGTAACACACACCTGAAATCCCAGTACTTCTGAGACAGGAGGATTGAAGGTTCAAGGCCAGTCTCAGCAACTTAGCAAGACCCTGTTTCAAAATTTAAAAAATAAAACAGGGCTAGGGGTGTAGCCCATGGATTCAATCCCTCGTACCACACACAGAAAAAGTACTACAGTTGGAAACTCAATAAAAGAAAACTCCAGAAATCTGCACAGAGGTCCTTTAAGGCCATGGCAACTATTACACTGCGCATCTGGAGGGAGAAAATTCCAGGAGACTGGGCAAACTGCTACTGGGGGGACTTTGAGTTCTGATAGAATAGAGAAGAAAGACTCAACCACTCCTGACATGGAGCAGGTACCCCAGCAGGGTCCTATCTTAACAGCAGATCTAATCTAGCCTACAGAGGTATCACCAAGCCTACCTTGGCAAAGCTTTGATAAAAGCCTCAAAATTTCACATTTAACCACAGGAACTTATATGTCACCCAAAAGCAACTTCAAAAAACTTAAAGAGCTAGCCATGGTGGTGCACACTTGTAATCCAAGTACCTGGAAGGCTGAAACAGGAGGATTGCAGGTTCTTGGCCAGCCTCAGCTATTTAGTGAAGCCATCTGCATCTTAGTGAGAGCCAGTTTCATAATTAAAAACAGGGCTGGGAGTATAGCTTAGAGGCAGAATGACACTGGGTTCAATCCCCAGTACCAAAAAAATATTTTTAAATTAATTTTTTTTATGTTTTGCAGTACTGGGGCTTGAACCCAGGGGCATTCTACCTCTGAGCTACACCCCCAGCCCTACCTTTTATTCATTATTTTGAAACAGGGTTTCACTAAGTTGTGGAGTGCCTCACTAAGTAGCTGAAGCTGGCTGCAAACCTGCGATCTTCCTGTCTCAGCCTCCCAAGTACTGGGATTGCAAGCGTGCGCCACTATGCCCAGCCTGAAAATAATTTTTTTTAAATAGCAATAAAATCTAACAAAAATGAAAGAGGGGGAAAAAGAACTGCAAAAAAAAAAAAAAAAAGAACAGAACTTAACCTGTGGAACACTATTAAACAGTCTGACATATGTGTAGTTAAAATCCAAGGGGAGAGAGAAATGGCCAATAATTTTCCAAATTTTTAGAAAACAATAGCTCCCAGATAAGCTATGCATAATGAAAACCATACCAGAGCACATCAACATCTTATTACTAAAACCTGGCAATGAACAGAAAAGCGTAATGCAGCTGTAGGAACGCTTTAAATAGTCTACATAAGACATTTTTTGTCAGATATATTTATGGCAAGTATTTTCTCCTAGTCTCTAGTTTTCTTATCTACTTCTTAACAGCGCTTTTTCATAAAAAGATTTTAATTTTTATAAAGTCCAATCTATCCATTTTTCATTTATGCTTAGTTCTATGTCCTATAAAATAAATCATTTCTTATCTTCAGGACATGAAAATGTTCTTCTGTGTTTTCTACTAGAAATGTAAACTTCTAGCTATCTACTTAGGTCCACAATCCATCACAATTTTTTTTTTTTCTTTTTTTAACAGCATGAGCTAGAGGTCAAGACACATTTTCCCCTCAAGAAATATTCAGTTGTTCTAGCCAAACTGTTCAGTGTCATATTTACAGGAGACTGAGTTGAATATTCAGAAGCGCTTTGCCTCACTAGTGAAGGATAACCAAATGCTGCCATTGTCCTGCCCAAAAGAACCACATTGTTTCTAAGAAACTTAGATGTATTCATGAAAAAAGGCTCAAGAATACTTCCAAAAATATAAAAATATCCAGTACCCAAAAGGCAATAGCCACAATGTCTGACATCTAGTCAAAGATTTCCAAAAATGCAAAGAAACAAGAAAATTTGTACTGTGATGCTAAGAAAACTAATCAGTTTAATCATAGACCTGACATAAATTGTAGAAATAGTAGATAAGGATATAAAACAACATTATAAATACATCATTTGAATAAAAAATTAAGTAAAGGCATGGGAGACATTAAAGAAGAATCAAATAGAACTTGTAATGTCTCACATGAGAAATAAACTGGAAGGGATAAAGAACAGATTACATATCAAGAAGAAAAATTTAGTAACCTTAAGACCTAAGAGAAGCTACACAAAATGAAACAGAGTTTTAAAATATAGTAAAAAGAGCATCAGTAGGGGACAATTTGAAGCAACCTAACATACATGTGATTTCAGCCCCAAAAAGAGAGGAAAGAAAAAAGGGGGGAACAACACATTTGAAGAAAATAATGGCAAGAATCTTGCAAGTTTCATGAGTACTATAAACTCCACAGATCCAAGCAGCTAAACAAAACCCAAGTAACAAGAAACACCACGCATGTCACAACCAAAGAACTCAAGATCAGTGATAAAGACAAACTCTTAGCAGCAGACAAAAAAATGATGAGAAGTACACATGAAAAACAGTACAATCAAGAAAATAGCACAGCAACATCTTTAAAGTAATAAAAAATTATCAACCTGGATTTCTATCATCAACAGAAATAAATCAAAAATAATAAAAAGACAAACTTTCTTTCAGACATGCAAAAGCTGATTTCATCACTACAATCAGCAAACTGAATGGATATTCTTTTATTTTAATCTGGACATTTTATGACTATGTGAAGTTTAATGAAGAAATGCCAGGTCAGGCTAGGCAAGGTGGCACATGCTTGTAATTCCAGTACTCGGGCAGCTGAGATAGGAGGATCACAGGTCTGCAGCCAGCCTTAGCAATCTCATGAGGTCCTCTACAACTTAGTGAGACCGTGGTTCAAAACAAAACATAAAAATAGGGCTGAGGGTGTATCTCAGAGATATAGAATGCTGCTTGCTGACTTCAATCCCTAGTACAAAAAAACAAAACAAAACAAAAACAAACAAACAAAAAAACAGGCCAGGTCAGTTTCCCAACAAAAATTAATTAATATTTTAAACAGTGAGTGTAATTTGCCAAATTTGCAACTTAAAAAAATACTTACTATGGTCATCTCAGTAGATACAGAACAACCATGGCGGGGGGGGGGGGGGGGGGAAAAAAAA
>PVLC010025692.1:0-15203 GCA_004027655.1 Graphiurus murinus | reverse complement strand
TAAAATAAAATAAAATAAATAAAACCCTTTTTCTTTTCATTGTGATCTTTGAAGCAAAGTTAAAAATTGACTTGCTAATATGTTCCTTAGATTTTACACTGGAAAGTTAGATTTTAGCAATATTAATATAAGTTAATGGCCCTTATCAAGTGCCTCCCCACACAAAAAAACAACAATAAATGCATGTTGCTAGGTAAGAATTATAAAAATACAAGCACATAAATAAAATATTAGGAGTCCAAAGTAGAATGAAGGTTTGTTTTCTTTTTTTTTTCCTATCACATCATAGAAAATAGCTTTTACAGAATCTTCTAATATAATCCACTATAGGGCCTTTTTGTTTCTGTATCAGCGACATTCTGATTATGTCAGCTTAAGGCAAGTTATTTTTGTTTTTAATGTTCTTTTATTGGTGCATTGTAATTATACATCATAGTGAGGTTCAGAGTGATAAGAATGTACATGCACATGGCACTTGGTGTATTTCCCTCCAGATCCTACCCCGCTTCCCCCCTTCCCTGTACATATTATTGAGATTGCTATTGATAATTTTGTATATGTACGTAGCATTATTTGTTTTCTTCATCAAGTCTCTTTCAGTCTCTTTCTCCCCCCTCCCTCCCCTAGACCCCCTCCGTCACCCCAATGGAGTTTCTCCTCCTTTATCTGAAGTCCATTTTGTTTCCCAATTTCTCTCTAGCTTCCACATATGAGAGAAAACATGCAACCCTTCACTTTCTGAGACTGGCTAATCTCAGCATAATATTCTTTAGTTTAACCCTTTCCTACAGAAAACATAATTTTGTTCCCATTTTTGGCTGAGTAAAATACATTGTATATATATATATATATATTTATATCACAGTGGATAATTCATTCATTTGCTGATGGACACCTAGGCTGATTCCATAATTTGGCTATTGTAAATTGTGCTGCTGTAAACATGGATATGCATGTATCATTATAATATTCTGACTTTAATTTCTTTAGAAAGATACTGAGGAGCGATACAGTGGGGTCTTATGGTGGTTCTACTACCAGACTTCTGAGAAACCACTACACCGATCTCCATATTAAATGTTTTCAATAATCACAACAGAGAGGTACAGAATTTTACTCTTCATGCCTCCTAATAATGCTTTATCCTCTGATGTATTATTACTGAGAAATGAGAATGGCCTATCTTTCTTGACTTTTTTATATTATATATATATATATATATATATATATATATATATATATATATATATATATATATTTGCTGTTTTATTTTTTGTCCTAGAAAACATAGACAACTTCAGATTTCTTTGTACCATTTTCTAATATTAGCAAATGAATGCTAGTATTGCTCTGTTTTCCAAAATAAGATTTACTCCTAATGTTGTCAGTGCCTAATATTTTAGCTTGGTATTATCCTACGCGGAAAATGCCATAGTTTATAATTGCCAAAAATTGGATTGTAAATATTTTTCCTATAATGTGTACCACTTTATACAACTTGAACTCTTAGGGTCAGCACTTTTCATATTTTTTCTCTAGATTTTATGCTTCTACATTGTTCCTGCTCTTAGCTGATGTATTCATCTCTAGCATAAAGTGAGGGATTTGGCCACCATGTTCCTCAAGTTCAAAAAGTAACCAGTGACAAAAAATCGACTTTTCTTGTGACAACTGTAAAAAGAATGCAGATATTCGTTCCCTCTGACTCAAGCACTCCCCTTAGCAATATCAATTTGACATTTGTCACCCATCAGGGTTATAGCCATTCCTGTGCGGGATCATGCAGGCGGTTGTCTGAATAAGGAACCTATTCTTCAAATAATACACAAGAGAGAACAGAAAGATCTGGGGAGAAGTGATGATGGGTAATGTGTTTTCTCTTGCATTCAGCTTTCGGCTTCCAAACAAATATCTTTTCACTGTCTCTGGTCCTGTGCCTTTTGAATCTGAGGATGAAATCAAAATAAAATAGCTTTGCAGTTGTGCTTCCTGTCTAGCAGGAGCTGAGGCAGACATAGCTGATAGAAACCAGAATGGTGAGGGAGTTTTCTGTCTGGCCTTGTACCTCTCAAACTATTTATTTTTGCCTATTTTGAGTAGTGCCCTGAACTTGAGTTCTTTAGAGCTGTGGGGTTCATTTATCTATTCCTCATAAGGAGACGAGCACTGAGCTATGAACTTTGCTGGGCAGAATATTCTGATGAAAGAAAATAGAAATCGGAGGCAGAGCAATGTCATGTCCTTTGTTCAGTAGAGTTCATTTATCATTCACAATGTGTTAGAATTGAAACGTAGATAAATTTTCTCACTAAAGCCAGCCTTTAGGGGTAAAAAAAATCAAATGAACTCCCTACTAATTTTTCTCCTCTATTATCTTATTAATGATGATTTGTAGAGAATTGCAGGGAAACATTCAAACTTTAGGGCAAGATTTCTTAATTGGTAATGTGAGGAATTAAGTTACAGTAGCTGTAAGTGTTTTTGTCTCTGTAATTAAAAACTTTCACATCTGGATTTTTTTTCTTAAATCTTGGCAAAAACTGTGCAGAGGCAGCAATGCCTGTGTATATAAAAATGCATTTGTTGATAGATATACTTAGGATAAAGGACATGTCATTCAGTTTACTTATTCATAATTTTTCTTGTCACATCTATTGGACCAGAGAGAGGTGCTTGGCCCTCATGCAGCGTAGACCATTTTACCAAGAAACCTTTAAAAGAATTATTTTAAAAGAATAGCGTGACACAGCGATCAAGTGACCTGCATTTAAGTGACAGTCCTTCACTCTCAGTGCCTCATTTTAAAAAGCACTTGATGACAGTTATTATTCAGGATTACAAGGCAATTAAAGTGAAATAAATTGTCATTGACTTTATAAATGCTATTTTTTACCAATTGCTATGTAGATGGTGAGTAGGTTATTGGAGACATCTTCCAAATCGTTGTCAGGGACACACTGTCACCATCACTTGTCTGTTACTTGGGGCTTCTGCACTAAGGTATCTGCATTTTCAGGCTGTATGTTTGGGTTGCCTTTTATAGGTGTTTTACATTTTCTAGGTCATTGCAGATGAGGCAAAATGCCAGTGCTCTGTTGCTATTTGATTTGCTTGTGTAAGCTTTTCCTCTGAGTTCAAGAGGGTGTCCTGGCGAATTTCTTTCCCCTGTGGCCTGTATAGTGCCCCCTTAGCTGCTCTCAGACTTTGTTCTGATAGCGCCCAGCCTTGTGAATGAAAGTTTGCTAGCATCTTCTTTAAGTAATCAGTAGGACAATATAAACTGAATACATTGTGAAACACCCAAAGTGCCCTCTAGTGAGACACATCAACTAGGTATGAAGGATCTCTATCCTTTTCTCTCTTCTCCTTTTGCTTATAGCCTAGTATAGACCACTGGCAGAAGAAATAAGTGACAGAGGAATCTCAAGATTTGTAAACAAGAGCTCATACTTACAGATAGTTTTCTCCATCATATTTTGTACTGAAAGCCTGTACTCTCTTTAGAAATACACATCTTCCTTAAATAAATGACTACACAACTAAATATTAATTTCTCAGAGATGGGGAGACCTACCAACATTGGTAGAAATTTTGACGATTGTCTAGTATTTACCCTAAGGCAATGCAAAGCAGAAAATCAACCAACAATAAAAGGTACTACACCAAATTACTTTGCAACAAAAAGATATAAATTAAATGAGGAGAGTGTTCAAATTGTTTGTGTGAATTTACCTAAGGTAAAACAGGAAATAGAAAGCTGTAAATTTATGAATAAACTAATCTAAAACATGTATATTTATACCATACATATAGATACATAAATACATAGGCACATCTATAATTTGTAAGTCAGCAAATACAAACAAATCACTGAATCCAGTGTTTGGCTTGAACTAATGAATTACTCAATCTCTATGTGTGTTACTCTAACTCAATTTTAAATATTTTTCTGGTTGCATTACAAGCATCAAATTTTAGAAAGTGATTTTACTTGGATTTAAAGAAGTTTCTAAATCTGTGCTGTGGAATCTGTGCAGTATATGTTTCAAAGACTTTGGAGAATATTTCTACCTCAAAATATTTGACAATGTGTCTTTTGTTTTTCTTCTAGAGAAAAAGGAGGAGGAAATGAAGTAACTATCACTCTCTTAGTTTTATCCACTAGGGACTCGTTTTAACTGAGTTTTGCAGTCTCACTTTCCATTGACTCTAGTAATACAAGTGATACAAAATACTGTGTAATTTCGTTACACAAATGTCTCTAACCATGTTTTTATTGTTTGGTTAAAACTGACCATAGGAGATAAGGACTTACATACACGTCAGTTACTCTTTATCCACTCTACTCCTCTTTCTCAAGGTAAGTGGGCATCACTTAGTGGAACTTCCTATATAAACAAAGCAGGGGAATATCAAGTCTTTTCTAAAACACACACACACACACACACACACAGACACACACACACATACACACACACACACACACACATATGCAGACAGAATAAATTGAGTTTACCTACTGTGCCTGTTACTAGTTACTTTATATACATTTAAGTTTAAATGCTCTGTAAACTTTGAAAAATGTTTATTAATAATTTTGGAGTCTACTATTCTGCTCATTATAATCTGTTGCCTTTCTTGCATTTCCATGGCACATCATTAGAGACCTCTAGATCAGTGGTCCATAACTGGTTGTCTTATTTGTATTATTTCTTTATTTGTATTTATTTGAATCTGGATGTCTTTTCTTGGGACAGGGTGGGATTTGAACCCAAACTGGAATGCACAGTACCCTGCATTCTGTTGGGAGTCGGTGAGAGGTGAGGTTGGAGGACCACCCGACTCACTTAAGAGAGAGGTTACACCAGTGACTGCATGCTATCTGTATTTCTTCACCATTTTCTATTTCCATTCTCATTCTCTCCCTCTTTTCCTTGCTGGTAATTTTGCTTCATCATGACTATGTTATATCATGTGCCTCCTCATTATATCACTACCATTTTCTTTACTGTTTCTGCCATGATAAGACCCAACAATTATTGTTTATATATCCACTTTAAATTCATCATTAAAAAGTGAGCATGCTGTTTTCTATTCTTGTCTTTAATCCTTTACTTAATATTCTTCATTCTACTCATTTAGAAGAAAAAAATTATAAGCCAGACAGAAAGATGCTTTGTCACTAATATGTGAGATAGCACTCATAGAGGCCGAGAATCAAGTGGTGATTCCTAGGACCTGAGTTTGGTGAGAGTGGGAGAGAGATATTGAAGAAAGGGTACACAGGATGAATAAATGTTGGAAGTCCGTTACACAGAATGGTGAATATAGTTCATAGCAGTGTTTTGTACACTTGAACAGTGGGAGAGATATTTCTTCCCAATTTTTTAAAAAAATGGTAAGTTTATAAGATGATATTAGTGTGTTGGGGTCTTAGCTGGCCCGGCTAGACCTCGCCTCAAGATGGCGCCTGGCAGAGTGCCAGGAGCAGCTGCAGGTGGTAACATCCTAGGGCTGCGCCACGCTAGAGCGCATGCACCAGCACCCCAGAGCCCGTGGCCTGAGAATGCTCCCAGGTGAGAGCTGTATGCAGGCACCTCGTGGCTCAAGCCCTGTTTGGCTTTAAGAGTACTCTACTTCTCGCCCAGGAAGAAGAAAGATTAAGGGGAACGGCTACGGAGAACGAGAGCGGGGTGAGAGAGATGATTGCAGCCAGAGAGACGGTTACTCTCAGGGTTAAGAGAACAATTACTGTTACTGTTACTGTTACTGCTTGGGTAACGTCCTCGTCCTCAGTTCCAGAGAGAGAGAGAGAGAGAGAGGTACAATAAAAGAAGCTTGAACCAGCAACGTGTGATTATCGTCTCCATTGGGTCCTCGCGGTTGAGGGTCCGGCGCGGGGGACGATATTAGTGCACTTGTGAAATGATTAAATATATACCAAACATCATGTTGCACATCCTAAATGTATATTCAATTTTTATTTATCAATTATACCTTAATAAAACTGGGAGAAAATAAAAGTAAGCAGAAAACAACTCTTCTCATTTTTTTTTCTTTTTAGTGCTAGGGATTGAACCCAGGGAAATTTTACCTCCAAGTATCACCCCAATGCTGTTTTCTTTTTTATTTGGAAACAGGGTCTTGCAAAGTTGCTAAAAGTCTTTTTAAGTTGCTGAGACTGGCCACAAACCTGTGATCCTCCTGTCTCAGCCTCCCAAGTACTAGGATTACAGGCATGTGCCGCTATGTCCAGCTACTTATCATTCTTTTAAAAATTTATGAATTAAACTTAATTTGTTTTGTTTTGTTTTTACTGACAAGTTTTTACCTTCCTATTTCATTTGGTCTCAACTTTTACTTCTCTTATTATGAATATTTTATTCTCGTTTAAAATTTGTTCATCTTAGCCAAGCATGGGGATACATGCCTGTAATGAGTTACCCTGGCTTTTCACCAAGTGAATCTTATGAAAAGGAGATGAGAAGGGGAACACCACCACAGTAAAACATATGTAAGAGACATCAACCAAATCTACTCATGTTTGGATTCAAATGTAAACCAACACTGTACAAGAGATTTTTTAGGTAATAAGGAAAATGTGAATATGGAATAAAAAGATTTTACCAGGAAATTAGCATTAATTGGTGACATGTGATAATTGCATTAGACAGTCTTCAAAAATTATTACCCATGGCTACAATTCTCAGCTAGACTGAAATTTTACATAAACCTGAAATGTTTAATGACTGGATAAAAGTACATTTTGAGTCACATCACATTTTATTGCAAAATGGGAGCCTTCCTTCATCTTGTAGCTGGGCTATCTGATACATGTGGTCTCCAAAATCATAAAGGAAGAAGAAAAGCAGAAGAATAAAGATCAGACGTTGAAGAGGTTTATCTAACCTCAACCATCCCTGTCTCACCCAGTTAGTCAAAAAAAGAGACCATGTGTTTCTGTGTCCAGGGAAAGGAAGCAGTGCAGTGAAAATGTAGCATACCAGCCAGGCATGGTGGCACAGGCTTGTAATCCCAGTGTTTGGGAGTCAGACAGGAAGATCTGGGTTTGTGACCAGCCTCAGCTACTTAGTGAGGCCCTCTGCAACTTAGTGAGACCCTGTTTCAAAATAAAGAATAAAAAATAGGGCTAGGAGTATAGCTCGGAGATAGAACGACTCTGGGTTCAATCCCCAGTACCAAAAAAAAAAAAAAAAGGTAACATACCATCAACACTAATTCCTAGCTACATCTGGGAAATCATACACACAGTATTCCCCCCTTACTGATATGTGAATTAAATAATAAAGACCTTGGGGGTTCCAATAATAAGGAAACTGGTCTAACATTGTTTAATTCAATATTTCCCAAACTTATGTATCATTAACTCAGTCCTCACCCACAGAGAACATTAATAACTATTTAGAAAAAAAATGCTGTTTGATTAAATGTAGTTTGGATATACAAACTTTAAAATACACTGCTCCTTTTCCCCCTGTGCTTCCATGACCAATAACTCTGCTTTCAAACTCCATGTGTGTAGGTTTTCAACTCACTTTCCTTCAGGGTCACCTTATCTAGGAGTCAACTTTTCTATTAATATGGTCATATCATGACATAACCATCAGACAATTTTATTTTCCTAGATAAAGAAATTTCCTGATAAGTATTTAATTGAGTCCCCACATGGAATTAGTGTCTCTGGATTATGAGAGTAATGGACCAGTTCCAGGAAGAGAGTAGGATAGTATGATAGACATCTAGTTACCTAATTCTTAGATTGATCTGAATTTTTGTTAGTCCATTTCTGATGCTCTACTATTGTTATAAGCTATGTAAATCATTTTTGGAGTAAGGCAAGAATGATGTATTGATAGATCATAGATAGATAAATGCATTTTTTTTCAACATGGCCTTGTTGTGATAGCATAGTTGGCAGCTTTATGTTTCTCTTTTGTGACTGGTTGCTGAGGAACCACTTACAGCTAATGAGAAGTACAGAAGCTTCCCTTGATATTTCATTAGTTTCCCAGATTCACGAAGATTTTGCCCAAAGCTATAAAAGCAGGATATTAAATCTCATTAGAATATGTAAAACATTTAAAAGTATATACGAAAAATTGACCAACTGTGTGTAGCAAAAACAATAAATGCTTACATGTGCTTTATCAAACTGCCATTCCTTAATACACTATATCGTTAAAATTTTTTACATATCAGAAATCTGAAGGCAATATAGAAAGTTAAGATAAACGCAATATTAGGCAAGATTCAAAATTAAACTTGGAGACAAGAAATACATTAATTAACATGTAGTCATAGAAATGAAGTCAGTAATATTCAACTTTAATCCTATTCTTTTGAAGGAACACTTTCAAATAAAATTCATTCACATCTCCCCTGGACAGTTATTCTAGTACTTATCGTAGTACTGGTACTAATATAATATGGACCCCTTTTTAACATTCTGGTTTAACCTTCTTTAAAAATGTCAGTTTTAAAGAGATAATGTCATTATTTATTCCTAATTATTAATTTATGTCTTGAACTCTATGCCAGGTGCTGGTAATAATATAAAGATAAATAAGTGCAGAATTTCATAGCTTTGTTAGCATTGTTGAAAAAGAGCAGATTTCTTGCTGTGGCAGAATCTACAAATTAAAAGTCCAATGTCAATTCTTCTGTCTTCCATCACTCTTCAGATGACAAAAGCATGTTTCCAGGCATGTGTGGTCTTAGCTATGAGATGATTTCACATGGTAGATGACAGATGCATAAAACAGAAGAATACCAGACTTGACAATTCTAGACAAAAACTATCAACTGCCTTTGCCCTGAATTTATTTTATGTAAAGGAAAACTAATTTCCTATATATGTCCTAGTATATTTAAGATCTTTGCTTATGTGCAGCCAATACAATCCTAAATGATTCAATTACCAGTTTAGCCAAATGATCCCAATGGATGAATTAATTGAGAAGTAATCCTTGGAAGTGTAAAATAAAGAATAGGTAGAATTATAAGTGATAACTAGTTAATAAACAGCCCTCAATATCTTAGACTGGATTTTATTACAGATTTTGAAGTCACAAACTATATGCAAATGAGAGAAAATAATATTCAGAGTAAAATGGGCCCTCAAATCCCCTATTGCAGTGATTTTCGAAATATAGGAAATTCCCATGAGAATTGCTTGGTGTGTAGGGTACTAAAACAAAGTTTGGGGCTGCTAACTGGGTAAGACTCTAATACACCGAGATAACCCTCATTCAAAATAACTCTGCCCATATTTATTAATCCACATAACACATCTTTGAGCGAAATATCCTAGAGTTAACAACAGTTGAGATCTATTAATCTACACATATTCTTTCGCTGTATTTATTGTAATATTTTGACTCAGACGAAGCTTCTGCTCATGATCCCACTGTGAGTTAGGATTTGACCCCAAGTCTGCACAACATTAACCAATTCCTCAAACATGTTATGATGTCCATCTGAGATGTGCCTCTGGATAATGTTCTGAAATGTATTTTGAAGGGGATAAATGTTGGAGTCTGGCTATCTAGTTATAAAGCATAGTTCAATTGCTACTCCCAAGATAGTGATGATCTGAGGCCAGAGTGGTTTCAGTAGCACTGAATAGGTGGAAATGCCTATCAGTCACCCTAAATGGGTTCTATGCCTCTTTCAAACCTCTTATTTTAATTCCTTGTGCTTTAAATGCTCAGAATAGTTTCTCTTTTTATGATTGCATCCTGACATATAAGTCAGTACTCTGTGTTTTACTGAAGAGAACTATCAAGGTATGAATGTAACTTGCATTGTAATTTTGAAACCTACAGCCTCAAACTTTGGATCTGAGTTTTTGACACATCTGCCCTGAAACTACAAGAGAAAAAAAAAGATTATTTCCGTCAAGGTATAAGAATTCTAGTTTTCTTATCATGCTTTAAGCTGAAAACTTAAAACCCTAGCATTTTCTTTCTTCAATCTCAGTATAGGCTTCTTCCCCCACACTTCGGTTCCCCTCCTCCTCATCATTCTTTTCCATATTTTCTCTCACTAGACTTTATGCGCCTGTTCCTACGTGAGATAATGGAAGTAAATGTTGGTTCCTGTGTTTTATGGATACCATCTCACTTTCCACTGAAGACACTACTGCCTTCAGATTTCACTAAGTGAGATAACCAAAACACATTTCCATGTGTACATAGTTCTTTACCTACAAGGTGCTTCTCATGCTAATATTATATCAATGAATGCAGTCAAGAAAACAGTTATCACTAGAGATATTCCAACCACAAAGTGATTATTCTAGGTAACTAGAGACAAATATGAGAAGGGTTGGTAAAGCCAGGGTCAGAAAGTTACTTTTGGGTGTCAGAAATGCCAGAATTACGGAAAAGCCACCACTAATAAACTTAGCTGTCTACAACCAAAATCAGTGATTCTCAGGAGGATGCCCAGATACTGCTAGAAGCTGCTGTTGATTATCACAGCTGCCTACAGCACTGGAGTGGGTAATTCTAAGGAGGATTCCAGAAAGCCACTGGCAAAACTGTTTCTGCCATCTGCTGATGCCCTTACTCTAAGCAATGTAAGTAAGTTGCTAAGACAGAGCACTTAATATACAGCACAAAACATGTGCAAAAGAATGCTGAAACTGTACTGATACTGTACCCAATCTTTGAAGAGTAAAGACAAATAGTAAAAATGAGTGTGTAAGCTAAAACCACCCAAAACAATCTTAATAATTAAGAAAAAATAATAATCATTTTGCAACCTTTAAAATCTTTGAAAAGTATTAAGAACTCTTATTACCAGTAATAATATTTAAGAAAATGAAAAATTAGCAAAACTAATGCTCATTTAGTACATATTACATTAATAGTACATTAATTTAACACATAAGAAGCATTGTCACCCTCTTTTATTTCTTTGTATAAAATATGCCAAGAGAAGTTTGAACAGTGCTTATCATATAAGTCACTATATGGACATCTTTTCTATGTCTTGATGAGTTGTATTACAACTTTCAATGTTTGAATTGGCTTCTAACATTTTATACCTTAAATTTTTAGTGCCTTGACATATCTCTGGGTATGCCTTGGATGTGAAAATTTTGCTAGCATCACTTCTAGGACAGCCTCCTTCTTTTCATCATAACCACTGTCTTTATTTTTATCAATAAACCCATCTTGAGGAGACTGATGAAATTCTAAGTACATATCTAGATTATCTCAAATGTGGACCATGGCAATGTTCCTGTGGTCAGTGTTTCCTTCTTCTTCTTTTTTTTTTTTTCTGTAGCATCATTTGCTGTTCACTTGGATTAACATTTCAGCATGATCACTGAGCATTTTTTATTGCTGTATGTTGTATGTAAAACTTTGTTGACCAATTCCCTCTTCCAATTATCTATTTCTGTCAAACAGTACTGGGTTTATCATAAGAGATAAGAAGTCAACATTACTGAATGTCTTGAGGTGGCACATGAACTGAAGAAAAGATCATTGCTATCCAATCACCAACACTCTTTGAAAGAAGTTGTGTTACTGGTCACTGATCATAAGCACTCTCTCATTTACTTAGTGATGTGTGGCCTGAAGAATTGGCAGCAAAACTGCTACCTACTTTGAGCAAGTATTTAAATATAGCATGATAACCACTTGAGGTGGTGCATGACAGTAATCCTTACACTTGGGAGGCTGAGACAGGAGGATCACAGATCTGAGACCAGCCTCAGCAACTCTTAGTGAGACATTGTTTAAAAAATAAAAAGTAAAAAAAGCCTGGGAGGTGTAGCTCAGAAGTAGAATGTCACTGTATTCAATTCCCAATACCATAAATAAATAAATAAATAAATAAATAAATAAATAAATAAATAAATAATCATAGTAACTAAATATTAAAATTAGGTAGTTTGGAACCAGTATTATTTAACTAAGATATGAACACTGAAATCTTTGCATATTGGAAACTTTGGAAAGAAAAGACAATCTGGATTAGTGATCAGAGTCCTCTAATTGGTATAGGAAATAACAGTTGAGTGGAAAATAAAAAAAAACAATGATAACAAAAAATTAAAGATGAAAAATATCGATACCAATAATTGACATAGAAACAAGAGGTAGAAAAGTAGATGAACACTGAGGACACTAATTTTGAACCTCTTGAGTTTTAGGCTAATCCATGTGAAAATGTCCATCAGGCTATTAAAATTCCAGTCTACATCTCAGGAGATTTAAAAATCAGAGATGCAAAATTGAATGTCACTCACAAAGAGGCAGTGAGTAAATTCAGGAGATAAAATTACTGGACTCAGACCCTTTCAAGAACTACCATATGTTTGATGTGTGTAAGATAAAAAAAAAATAAAAATAAATAAAATAAAAAAACAAGAGAACTGCAGATGACAGTATTCAGATTCAGAGGAGTCTAGAAGGTGCAAAGTTAGATAACAAAGGGTAGTAAATTTCTAGGACAAAAGTAAGGGTAATTACAGTGAAAGGGAGACACTAGTAAGAAAAGTTGCAGAGAGGTAACATATGTCCTAAGTAAAACTCATTAGATTTCTGATTTAGAACCTCAATGGAAAAACTATCATTAAATGCTTCCAATTAAGAAGAGAGTACTGGGAAGATTTGAGAGTGGATGGTCAGTAGACAGTTGATAACTAGCAAATGTATACTCTACTTTTGAGGTTTGTTAAAGAAAAAACATTATAAAACACTGAAGTTGGACATGGTTGCGCACCCTTGTAATCCCAGCATTTGGGAGGATGAGACCGGAGGATCTGGGTTTGTGGTCAGCCTCAGCTACCTAGTGAGGCACTCTGCAACTTAGTGAGACCCTGTTTCAAAATAAAGAATAAAAAAATAGGACTGGGGGTATAGCTCGAAGGTAGAATGCCCCTGAGTTTGATCCTCAGTACCACAAAACAAAAACCAAAAAACAACAACAACAAAAAAAAACTTTGAGATAAAAAATTATCATCTATTTTCTTAGGAAATAAAAGTGTATATTTTATTGAAGAGAAGGAGCTAGTAAAGAGAAAAATGGAAAATGTAAGTGCAGAAGAGGTAGAAAATGTTGGAATTGAGAGAACAGTTAGAGTATGGCTTGAGCATGAATAAAGACAATTATTAAGAAACAGAAAAGAGGGGGGAAGAAGAAGGAAACCAGTAGACTAGTAGAGTCTTCATTAACATCTTTCTTCACTTTGACATGAAATGGAGAGGTCACTCCACTGAGAAAAACAAGGAATGTCAAGTTGAGCACTTGTGAAAACCTGAGAATGATTTACAGTATTTGCTAGAGAGGTTGACAAAATACATCTAAAAGAATTGTTTAATATTGTTTTACCTTGTCTGGTGGGTTGGAACACATGAATTTGACCACTGCATAAATTGAATTTTTATGATTTAAAA
Organism: Graphiurus murinus; assembly: GCA_004027655.1. Taxonomy (NCBI): domain Eukaryota; kingdom Metazoa; phylum Chordata; class Mammalia; order Rodentia; family Gliridae; genus Graphiurus; species Graphiurus murinus. The sequence goes on along the minus strand of PVLC010025692.1, from coordinate 1,770 downwards.
AAAAATCTGTTCTTAGCTACCTGAGAATTGAAATAGAAGAAATGAATGATCATATTTCTAGAGGGACAGTGATTTGGCTGGAGGCAAAGCAGGAAAATGATCTCTCAGTGTTATTAAAAGTATTGTTAAAAAGGATGTCTGAGTGAAAACACTAGAACAATGTCCAGAGAATTGAGAATTATAGTGCTAATAGAACAGAGTGATGGCAAATAAATTTATTGAGAAGTGGTAAGTAATTAATTCTTGGTTACAAACGAAAAAAGAAGGAAAGGAGGGGAGAGAGGGAGGAAGGGAAAGAAAAAAAATTGTCTTTATAGGTATGCAATGAATGTTCACCAATGTCAAATACTTTATCTTCAAGTTTAAATACATAATTATATTCATGCAACTCTAGGGTGCCTCTTCAGCTCTGCATGTGTTTATCTCTTTTTCAGAGAATTATGTCAGACTATGGGATCTTCTGCTTTTTTGTGTGGAAAGCTTTTCCTTTTCCCTATGGCCTCATTTTTGACATTATTCACTGTAACTTCACTTTTGTTTCTTTTCCATCAAATAGATTTTTCCAAGAGCTTAATAAAAGAATGAACTTATGTGATAAAAGGCAGATTTTGCCTCTCCCTTAAAAAAATAAGGAATAAACAATAAAACTTAGTAACGTGGTACCTTTTGGTGACTGAACTAAAATAAGTTGCAAGTATTTTTATTTCCACCTAATTATTTCCATTTAGTCATACAGTTCTTGATAAACCATAAAGTTGATATTAATTCTGTCTGTTCATTTTGTGAGTTGTCACTTCTGTCAGTAAATCTATGATTCTTCCCTTGGAACCAACATGTAAAAGAAATACTTGATTGATTGAAAGAAAAAGATCTAACTTTTATTATCCTGTGAGCTAAGGAACAGAGAGATTCCCCAATTATCTAATCCCAATTAATTTCCAAATCCCCATAATTTCTGAACTTCTCTTTGCTCTGCCCATACTATTTCTGTTCTGTTATACTCCTTGCAAATTCTTTGGAATTTGAGCCCTTCTTTTTGGCTAAAATTTTTGTGCTTAAAGCTCACTTTAAGTTTTCTTAAAGCAAGTAAGTTAAAGAAAAGCATCTAGCACATAAGTATAGATTAGGTTTTAATATAATAGCTGAAATGATTTTTATCTCTTGACCCACAGAGTCCCTTTCTTCTGAACTCATAGCATGTAACATTTTATAGTGACTTATCTTTAAAGTTGTTTGTTATGAACATTTCATATATGTAGGTTTGTTTCCATAACTATATTATAATTTAACCACAAAGATCAATTTCTTCTATTCCCTGGCTTTCTTTTCTTCAACACATGATGCAGTGTATAGCATAGTTATATATAGGGTATTCTTAATTCTTTGTGAGAAAATACTATTTTTCATAAAATACTTCTTAACTAAACATATCATTTACCCCTTTGTATTTTGACTTCCCATTTTATAAAGATTTACAACACATTAATGGATTAATGTACAACAGATTAATGGATTAAAAAACTATAGGATATGTACACAATGGGATTGTACTCAGCCATAAAGAATAACAAAATCTCCTTGGTTAGGTTTATCCCTAGGTATTTTATTTTTCGGGGTGCTATTGTGAGTGGAATTGCTTTCTGGATTTCTTTTTCGATTGATTTGTCGTTGGCATATAAAAAGGCTTCTGATTTTTTAAGATTGATTTTGTATCCGGACACCTTACTGAATTTGTTGATCAGGTCTATAAGTTTTTTGGTTGAGTTTGTT
>PVLC010025691.1:0-23416 GCA_004027655.1 Graphiurus murinus | reverse complement strand
CCCTTTGCTTTCCCTCCTGCTTCCGGTCTCCATGATGTGAGGGGCACAGCCCCTGTGCTCTCCTTCTCTCTGCCTCCCACTGCCATGCCCTGAGATTCCCGGTCCCCAGCCTCACCTGGACTGAACTTGAAACATAAGAAAACAAATTTTCTCTCCACTAAGACACATGGTCAGTCTTTTAGATTATCACTGTGGAGAATGCTGACCCAAGCAGGATTATTCCCCACGACTGCTAGAATATCCAACAAAGTTTGCAATAGATCGTGAAATACTTGGTATCATTAAGTTGGTTTTAAAAACTGGTTGAAAGGCATGAGTTTTACATCCTGGTTGACTTCATGCCAATCAGAGCTAGAGAATGTGTATGTATATGTGTATGTGAGGAGATTCAGTGTGTGTATGGTGGGGGGGAGAAGATGCCCAGGGCGTTTGTCCTTCAATGAAAAGAGCCGAATGAATTTCAGTTATCTCCGGTGTGTGCATTTGTGTATATACATAAGTAAATGGGGTCATGTTATACATATCGTCTTACAGTGTAATATTTGTTACTCCACAACATATCGCAAGTAATGTTAATACTTGTTTAACCAAGCCTTTTGGTTGGATTTTAATTATATCTTCCTTCCCCATTTTCCACTATCCTAATGAATATGTCAATGAATATTTTGTGACTAAGTCTTGGTTTGCATCCTTGACTATTTACTCATAATATTTCTTTTAAGTAATAGCTCAAAAAATGTCTAGAAAAGCATTTAAGTAAAACATTTTTTTTTTGGTACCGAGAATTGAACTTAGGAGCATTCTTTCTCTGTGCACATTATAGTGAACTGGGATCCCAAAGAGCTTCAGTAGCCCTTTTAATTTTTACTTTGAAACAGGGTCTTGCTAAGTTGCTCCAACCTGCAATCCTTCTGGCTCAGCCTTCCAAATACTGGGGTTATAGGTATGCGCCACTATGCCTGGATGAAAAAAAAAATTTTTTTTCCCAGTATTGGGGATTGAACCTAGGGGCATTCTACCTCCTAGCTACATCCCCAGCCTTAATTTTATTCTTTATTTTGAAACAGGGTCTCACTAAGTTGCAGAGGGCCTCACTAAGTAGCTGAGGCTGGCTGCGAACCTGTGATCCTCTTGTCTCAGCCTCCCAATTACTGGGATTACAAGCATGCACCACCACACTTGGCTCCTTGGAAAAAAAATTTTTTTAAGACAAAAAGCAAAGCAAAACAAAACAAAACAGACAAAATGTCTAGAGAATTCTCCTTGGAGCTAAATCTGACTCAAATACTTCTAAGACATAGTAATATTATTAAATGCAAAACAGGTTTTTACATTTTATAAGTACCGCATAACAGCAAGAAAGTTGTAATTTCTCTAAGTAATTCACATGAAAAAATGTCCATTAATCATAGGTACTCCTAATGTAAAACCAACATACCCATAGGAAAAGTAACCAGAAACCAATTCATCTTCACATAGACAACCGTTGATTTTTCATATATTTAAAATACTTTCGGAGCAGACAAAATCTTTAAGTTAATCACTGTGAATGATCACAATTAGTCAATAAAATAACTAATTTTGAAAAATTCTACATTTGTAACACATATTCAAGATAGCAATTAAAATATAGGATCCAATTATAATCTAAGAGTCATAATTTCTGTCTTCCTACCTCTTTCATCTTATTCAGGTAGTCATTTTTTTCATTGGTAGACTGATCTTCCAGTTTTACCTTGTTAGTCACAAAAAAATTTCTATGAACAAAGGAAGCCAAATGGATTCATATCAGAACATATTTTACAGGAAAGACACATTTATTCATGACATCAGAAACTCTCAGTCCTCATCTCCCCATATTATTCTTTTAATTAATGAATTATCCTTTTAATTAATGAATGTTTATCTATTCACTCACTTATTCATTCACTTTCAGCAACTTACTGAGACCCTGTTCAAAATACAAAATAAAATAGGACTGGGGGTGTAGCTCAGAGGTAGAATGCCTGTGGGCTCAACCTCTAATACCAAATAAAAAAAGGAAAAGAAAGAGAGAAAAGAAACAATTATTGCACACCTATACTCTACCGGATTTATTCTAGGTACCAAGTAGACAGTATATGTAAAGTCCTTAAAGTCCATGGATTAGTCAGAATAGAAGCAAGGTGTTAAGAAATAATTAAAAGCTTTCAGGTAGTGTGAAGTGCCCCAAAGAACACAAAGCAGGGTAGAGGATGTAAGATCCTCAGACAGGTAGTTATGGAAGGCTTCTCTGCGATGATCTGTGACAGACTTGAGTGATGAGAAGGAGCCAATCACATTAAGATCTGAAGGAGGAGTTTCCAGGCAGAAGGAATAGTGAGTAGTAAGACCCAGAGGCCAGGGGAAAAGTGGTATATTCCAGGAAGGGTATGATCAGGCTAGCATGGTAGACAGGGACTAGGTCATGCTGGGTTTGGGGGATAAGATAGGGGTTCAGATTTCACTTTATTTCACCACCAGGGATTAAGCCCAGGGCCTTGTGCATGCTAACCAAGCTCTCTGCCACTAGGCAATACCTCCAGACCTTTTAATTAAATTTATTTATTGAGTGAGTGAGCTACACTGCCATCCTTTTTTATGTTTGAGACAGGGTCTCACTAAGTTGCTAGGGCTGCTCTCAATCTTGCAATTCTCCTGTCTCTGCCTCCTGAATAGCCAGATTTTATTCTGAAAAGAACAGAGAGAAGATTCTTTTCTTTTTCCTTTTCTTCTTCTTCTTCTTCTTCTTCTTCTTCTTCTTCTTCTTCTTCTTCTTCTTCTTCTCTCTCTCTCTCTCTCTCTCTCTCTCTCTCTCTCTCTCTCTCTCTCTCTCTCTCTCTTCTGTTTTTGTTTTGTTAGCAAAGCAGCAACATGATCTGATCTTATAAAGATGACTCTGGTTACTTTGTAGAGAGGACAACAATAGAGGAAGACAGACCATGTAGAAGTCTACAGCAGCAATCCAGGCTGAGGATTTAGCAGAGAAGGTGGTGTATGAGTGTGTAGAGGTATACTGAAGATACATTCCAAAGATGATGGATTTTGTTAGAGTTAGAGCTGGGGGCGAGGTAGTAAGGAAAGGAAAGCAGTATTGGGGATGGCTCCTAAACTTTGGCCCTGAGTAACCAGGTAAATGGTGGTGTTATGTTAACATTGACATGAAAGACCGTGGGGAGAGCTGTGTCAGGGGGGCAGGAAACCAAAAGTTCCGTCTAGGTCATGCTATGTTTGAGATACCCAATTGATATCCTCCAAGTGGAGAGGTCAAGGAAGCCACAGACTGTGCACTGAGAGCTGAGGGAAGAGGTCAGAGCCAGATACACAAACGTGGAAGTCTTCATGGTACTGCAGTACTGAAAAATGTTTAAAAGTATAATACTGGGCAAAATCACACATGAAGAATATGAACAGAGTACAGTGAAGGGTTGAGATCCCCAAAATTTAGAGTCAGAAAGAACTGGAACAAATGAAGGACCCTAGGAGGAGCAACAGGTAGAGTAAGAAAATGTAATGTTTGGGAAGGCAAGTGAATGGAGTTTTCAAGAAGGTAGAAGTGGTAAGCTGTGTCCACATCTTTTTTGGATTTGAGATCCTTAAGAAATCAACCAGACCATTAAAGTTCGACAGGATGGACATTATTGGTAATCTTGACAGTTTTGAAGTCAGCTATGACAACCTCACACCAAAGCATTTATCATCTTCATAGCCACATCCACATTTCCCACGGACTGAAAACAAGCTGAATGGCAAAGAGAGACCCCAGCAATTAAGAAAGGTGGGCACTGGATTTATCTTTAGCTGTATACACACTTACATTTTGTCCTCTATAATCTTACAAATTTTCTTTTTCTCTTCTACCTGTTCTTCCCAATGCCGTATTAATGCTTGTAGTCGTGCAATCTCTAAATTGTGATCGCTACGAACCTATGAAAATTCAACAAACAAAAATATGGCATCTAATCATCAACTGATTCATAACAACAGTCTGATTCCACTAAATACTCATAAATTGCTCTTTCAAGTTTTATACTGGGGCTGTCCTTTCTCGAAAAAAAGAAGCATAAAATAAACTTGGTCAAAAATAATCCTGAACTAAATAACCCAAAAAGTAGTGGTGGTATGATTAAATATAGCAGGAAAAATGCAAAAACCATATTATAAATAAACCTTTTGAAGAATTAATTTTGTGTATAATTTTTTTAGATCAAGTAAGTGATTACTGTAATAATAATCTTAAAAATATTATCCCAGGGTATTAGAATGAGTATTATTTTAAAAAGCCAAAATAAATTGGTCTTTTCATTTCAATTAATAGCTATGTTTATGAAAAAATAATTTTTCTTAATATTTGATCAATATTTACTGGAATTATTGTAAAAAAATATCAGCATGACATAAAAGAGGGAAAAATCAATGAAGAGAATTCATAGTGAAACTAGTATTTTTGCGACGTAATTTTGGTATAAAGAAGAGGGAAGTCAGACTTACTGGGTTTATATTCCACCTTTTGAGGGATAGTAGGGCTGAGGGGAAGGCTCCAATCATTAGAATTGCTTCTTCATAAGATAAACTTGGTTAAAAATAATTCCAAAATCTTCAGAAAACCCAAAATGTGGTGGTAGGGGGATGATCAAATAAGGCAGAGAGAGTGTGAAAACTATATTAAAAAAAAAAAAAAAAAACCCAAAACTTGGAAGGCTGTTCAAACACAGTGCTGTTCTGTCTGACATCGAGTTTCCATGCACAGACTATTTAAGCCAGCTGCCCCTGGACATCAAAGGGGGCGAGGGGTCAGAGAATCACCTGTGGGGAGCTTACAGTACTTTCAGCCAGGGCACTTGAGATAGGTAGGTGAAAGGTCACAGAAATGGTTTCTTTCTGTAGAGCATCCATATGACTAAACTTCTGGGCTGCAGCTAGTTTCAGAGTTAACAGGGGTCTGAAATTCTAGAACTGCCAATCAAAATTAACAGTGCTGCAAAGCCAGGAATCACACATGGGGATCAGGGCTACCTGCTGAAGACCTGCTGCTATCTCTAGCCCTCAGGCATCCCTGCCTGAACATGTCAGCTGCCTTGCTCTTTTCTGCTAATATCACACCATCTTGACCTGGCTGAAAAGACATGGATAAGCTGAAGGGGCAATGTGAAGGTTAATCTGAATTTCCCTGTGGTCTCAAGCCACAGGGAACTGTTGTCTTCTAACACTGGCTAATATCAACCATAAACTCAACCAAATACAAAGCACTGAGCTAAAAACAGGGTGAGCATGACCTTGTTTAATCTTCACAAAAACTCTGAGCAGTGGGCAATATTCCTAACCTGCAGTTGACAGGTGAGGAAACTTCAGGTTGTTAGATCCAAGATCTGCACTCAGGTCTGCGTGGCACTCAAGTTTGTGTTTTAAACACTATCTTCTGCAAATGGTGGTGTGTGTGGGGGGGAGGCTGAATTGTGGGAGGCGGGATGGACCTAGGATGAGTTTATGACCATGACCCTCAAGCCAATTGGTCTTTGGATATCTTTGGAGTTTAAGTGAAGGAAGATACACTTGATTAAGCTAGGTTGATGGGGTGCTTGATTTATGACTTAGGAGACCAAAACTGGAAATATGAGCTAGGGCATACAGATGAAAAATGTTTCACATAACCTCTGTGTTCTCCCTTGAGCCTGGTCTGACCTCTGCATCATTACTATTTGAGATCTAAAACCAGGTAATAATCTTTTAAAGTCCACATATCTGGGAAAAACATTTGCTTTTTTTTTTTTTTTTTTTTTTTTTTTTTTTACAAATGTTCTCTAACTGGATATCATAATAGATAATATTGTACTTAAAATGAGCAGACCCACCCCATATAAAATCAATGGTGCATTCTGATAGGAAACGTGACATTTCCATATTCCTGTTGCATCAATATGATTGTGCATGTGATTTTCAATGCTTACAGAAGAAATACACTACAGACTTCATGGTAAGTCAATTATGATAGATTAACAGGTGTTTCTGTTTTAATTGGCACAGAAGTCATATTACCATTAACCACTTCAATTACAGTCATCTCCATAAGCTTCCATTTTCTCTACTTTAAAATAAAGATAATTCTCACAAATACAAATGACAGTGCTGGCTCTCTATACATGTTATATAAATTTTTAATAGAAATGCTTAGCTGTGAAGTATTTTCTAATTCAAATAGACAAACAGGCTGCTTTCCAAATTAACACAGCTGTGTCCAATATTAATTGAGAGCCTGAACTCTGCTCTGCTATCCCACCTTCAGAATTAAGGAATAAGTCCAGGGTTATTAATCTTGTTCTGTAAAATAATCTCATGGAAATATTATATGTATCTCTATATTTAATTGGTTCTAATGAATTTTTTTCTATATGTATTTTCTGATCAACATTTTCACAGGATTTTGATCCATCAAATACGATTTGTGGCCATATACAGTGGTGCACATCTGTAATCCCACTACTGGGGAGGCTGAGATAGGAGGATCACAGGTTTGAGGCCAGTCTCAGTAATTTAGTGAGGAGACCCTTAGCGAGACCATTTCAAAATTAAAAAAAAAAATAAAGGGCTGGGGGTATATCTTGGAGGTAGAATGTCCCCTGGGTTCAATACTCAGTAAAAAAAAAAAAAAAAAAAAAATTCGATTTGTACCTAAATGCGATTGTTCCAAACTTCCTCCTTTCCACCATATTCCTGAAGAAGAAAACGCAATTGCACCATAACACTTGAAAGTGTCAGAAAATGCTAACATGCCAAGAGTATTCTCCCTGAACAGCATGAGATGGATTAAAATCAACATGTTTTGTATTGTGGTGCTCAGGACAGGCTTGGAAAGATACAGTTGATTCTTTCTTACCACAGAGCTGGTAGTAACTGTTTCTTTCATTGTGGAAACTTTATTTAGCAATTTATCCAGTTCTTTCTTCTTTTTATAAGTATCCTTCCGTTTATCTTCGCACATTTCTTTAAATTCATCCATCTATAGGGACAAACAGAATAATTAAAAAGCCTATTCACAAAACAAAGTTTAGAAAATCTCTTAATTCATCAACTCAACTCATAATCTAAGTATGCCATATTCAATCTAAGTATAACAACAAGTAAAGTAAAATAAAATAAAATAGAACAAAGTCAGTCACAGGAAAAATAGTGAACCACGTGGGTCAAACTATAATTACAAAATATTGAAATAGTAATTTATAAGTACAATAATAACAATGATTATTAATGACAAGTTATAAGAGCAATTTGCCATGGTAGTGATTTACTAGTAAAATACCATGGCAATAGTTCTCAGATTTATAGTGTGCTGAACAGATATGGAGAATTGAAAGAAGCAATGAAAAATTGTCTGGGACCCTAGATTCACATTACTTAATGGGAAATAAAACTAACTAAAGACAGACTAAACAAAATAATTGAAGATAGGGCAGCTTATAATCCTGGACAACATTTTACCATTTTACCAAAATTAAACATATCCTTTTTTATTTTACTTTTTCTTTTTTCTTTTGGTACTGGGGATTGAACTCAGGGGTATTCTGCTGTGAACTCCACCCCCAGCCCTTTTAAGTTTTTATTTTGAAACAGTCTTGCCAAGTTGCTGAGGGTGTGGCTAAATTGCTGAGGTTGGCCTCAAACTTGTAATCCTCCTGTCTCAGGCTCCCAAATACTGAGCATCACCAGGCCAGACTACAATCAAACATATTCTGAATCACTTGTGAGACACTAATGAAGTGAGACATCCTCTTTTCAAAACCAAACATATTTGTCTGCAAAACAAATACTAAAGAACAATGTAATAAGGAATTAAGCAGGAAGGCCTAAGAAAGCATATTCAACCCCAGGCACTTGAGCATCTTGAGGGGTGAGGGGTGTGGTCTGGGCTGCTCAGAGGAGACACAGTCCCACTCAGCGGAGTACAGGAGCACAGCCTTACTCAGGGTTAAAAAGGTAGAGGCAGTACACATGCTAATCAGGACCATGCTGGGTAGGCAACAAAAACTGAAACTCTTTGATCCTGGTGGTCCTGAAATTTCCATTCCATTGAGATAACGATAAACCCATAGAAGGTCTAGCCCAGTGACAGCAGTCCCATCCTGTCTTTGAGACAGCCCAGGCTAACAGCTGGCTTCAACTCCAGAAGGGGACCAAAGAGCTTGGCTTCTACAAATTCTGCCTGGCAGCTGCAGAGATGACTGACTGCCCAAGATGTGGTCTGAACGTGCCCACCAAAATTCATATGTTGAAACTTAACTACAAATATGGTAAGTATGAACAGGTGGGGCCTTTTAGATGTTACTAAGTATGAGAAGCCCTTATGGATAGGACTTGGGACCTTATAAAAGGTCAAGAAGAAATTAGCTGGGGCCTTTCTTGCCTTCTACCAAGTGAGGGTACAGCATTCATCGCTTCAGAGGATGCAGCATTCAGGCACCCTCCTGGAAGCAGAGCCTGGTCCCTCACCAGACACTGGACTCATGGTGCCTTGATCTGACTTCCCAGTCTCCAGAACTGTGAGAAGTAAGTTTCTGTTATTCATAAATTACACAGTTTCAGGAATTTTGTCATAATAACACACTAAGATAGGCTCTTTGCCAGCTACTTCACAAAATACCTGCTACAGGGAAAATTAGGGCTTGGATTACTATTCTCTGAGAGAATAGTACATGGTTTTAGAGTGACGAGTAAACACCCTATTTTGGGGGGGATAAAGAAGCTTACACCCAGCCAGGCATAATCCCAGTACTAGGGAGGCGGACACAGGAGGATCACAGGTTGTGGTCAGCCTCAGCAACATACTGAGGCCCTCAGCAACTTAGTGAGACTGTTTCAAAATAAAAAATAAAATAGGGCTGGGAGTATAGTTCAAAGGTAGAATACCAATGGGTTCAATCCCCAGTACCACCCACACATAAAGCTTAGACCTCATTAGAATTTGCAGATAGCTGAAGTATTATAATTTTCCATAAAAATCAAAAGGATATGGGGAAATAGGAACTCATACACTATTGGTAGGACTGCAAGTTAGTACAACAACTATGGAGATCAGGATAGAAGTTCCTCAAAAGATTAGGCGTGGAACCACCATACCACCCAGCTCTACCACTCCTCAGTATATTTCCAAAAGAATTACAGTCAAATACTATAGTAATACATACAAATCCATGTTAATAGCAGCACAATTCACAACAGCCAAATTATGGAGCCTACCTAGGTGTCTGTCAACAGAGGAATGGATAATGAAAATGTGATACATACATATACACAATGAAATTTTACTCAGCCATAAAGAACAATAAAATTGTGTCATTTGCATGAATATGGATGGAACTAGAGAATATTATGCTAAGTATGATGAGTCTGTCACAGAAAGTTAAGGGTCAAATGTTTTCTTTCATATGTGGAAGCTAGAGAGAAAATAAGAAACAAAAGAGACTAGGTAATTGAGGAGAGTGACCAGTAGCATAGTGGAAGGGAAGAGGAGGGGGGAGGTGGGGTAGGTAAAGGGAAGAGCCCATAGAAGAAACAGTTCAAATTATGATGTGCCCACGTGCGAAGGTTTCACTACCAATCTAGTTGTATGTATGGGGAAGGCTGGGTAGCCAGGTGGGACCTAAAGGGAATCACACCAACACCTGTGTGCATGTTTGTTTGTATGACTTTGAACATCACTAAGATATATAATTACAATGCACTAATAAAAGTATATAAAAAGGAATCAAATGGAACTCACTGCCAGCTTTTATTCTTCTAAATTTTAATTAAGATGCAAGAAAAACAATTTAATAAGCCTTCCTTTCTTCCTTCCTTCTTTCTCTCTCCCCTTTCCTTCCTATTTAATATTGCAGGGTTCAAATCCATTTGCATCTATAGCCTGAGGTTATGCCAATTGCTGTCTTGGAAAGAGCAGCATCAGGAGCTGGCCCACAACCCTTAGGGTGAGCGTGGCTCTCACGTTGCAGGGGATGTGCAGACTGCTGTTGGGAATACCTCCTAATCATGGAGACAGCCCTCCCTCTCCTGGAGCAACCAGAAGCTCAACACGAGAGGACCAATAATAAGCCTTGGATGCTAAATTGCAACGAAGATGACATAGCAGACAGTGCAGTCCCTGCAGGGGCAGAAAAACATGATGTGGCATCTTCCCAAATTACTGGCCTCGAAACCTTGTTTGCTCCTTAAGCCTGGGGCTCTGGGCAGCCCTTCTGCACCACTCTTCCCAGCTCTTCAAACAGCAGGAGCAGCAGGCACTGACAGGTTCCCTGTCTGCACACACTGGCCTTGTCCACAAAGACACAGCTAAGGACTGCCAAAGACAACCAGATAAGGTGGTTGCAAGTTCCACGTCCCAATGTTGCAGCATCATCCTAATAGCTGGGCCTTGAGCAAGGACTCAGCCCACTGGAATTCTGCAAGGCAGATGATTCCAAAAGAAGGAGCACGTGGCATTTCCCACTTTGCATTATTATATTCTGGAAATTTGGGGTGCTTTGGGTTTTGCTTTCACATTAATTATAAAGAAAAGTTTCTTAGAGACACAGGATGGCTAAACAAATTGTGAAAAGAACAATGCCTCAGCTCGTATCAGAGATATTCATTAACCCTCTACAAACATCAGGAATTGAACTTTGCAAGCTTAGCTACTAACCAAAGATACTTAGGTGTACTATTTTTTATCTGTGAGTAAAGAAAGCTTTAAGCAGATAGTTTTTCTCTCTCTGAAATACCTCCCCCTTGTCTCACCACTCATTAACTACTCTCTAGCTGCCTGACAGGAGCTGAGCAAATAGTAAAGATTTAATCTAACGAATAGAGTTTCCTCTCCATCGTTAACCTTTAACACTGTTTCATACTAAAAGAATTTTTATATACGTATTGTATTCTGTAACCCTGGCTGTTTTCTTAATCCCATCAAATACTATGGGAAATAGCTTTTCTAGTTAAAGGTGTACCCACTCAACTTTAGGAAAAACAAGTCTGTAAAAATTCCTGCCTCATTGTAAAAAAGAGTATAAGAAACAGTGACTAACATGAATTAAACAGATACGTTTTTAACACTGCATTGGGTGTGAGCGTATTCTCTGGACCTCGTCCTGATCCCCACCCTGTTGCCTCGAGGGCTGGCCCCCGACACAATGTGGCTTCACATAAGCAAGGGGCCACCCTGATATCATAAACCCTGCCACTTATGCCTTCCTCATGAACTGCGATGCTGGGATGCAATCAGATGTCTTCTCCAAGAGGCTCCAAATGAAGCCAGGCATGGTGGCACATGCCTGTAATCCCCATACTTGGGAGGCTGAGACAGGAGAACTGTAGGTTCCAGGCCAGCCTCAGCAACTTAGCAGGACCCTGGTTCAAAAAATAAGTAATACAAAGGATGGGGGTATAGCTCAGAGGTAGAGTGCCCCTGGGTTTAAATGGCAGTACCAAAAAATAAAAAAATAAATAAAAAACAAAAAAAGACTCCAAATTCTTTCAGTCTCTGGTCTTATTCTTTTGCAAAAAAAAAAAAAAAAAAAAAAAAAAAAGATAGATATCTAGAACACTTCTTGTTCCCCTTGAGGATTGGTATACTATTTCCCAGTTCCTAGATACTAAACAACTCTGTATTTTCAGAAAATAAATCATGCCACTTACCTGTTCAACCATTTGCTGCTTTCTCATCAAATAATCTTCTTTTTGTTTAGCTATCAGCTCCTTCGCCTCCTGCAAGTACACTTTTTGCACCTCTATTTCGTCTTTCTCCAAGTTGATTTTGGTGAAGGTCTCATTTATGTAGACAGTGGTTGTGGCTTTCTGTTCCATCATTTGGTTAAGTGACAGGACAAACTTCATGTGCTGCTTCGCCAGCTCTCTCTGCCTTTCCCTGGGAAGAAAGAACCATGCCAGGAGTGAAAAGCACAGCCCTTGGGACAGGAAGTGAAATCCTGTGTGGTAGGATGAGCTCTGCCTGGTGATGAGGGGAATGGTCAGGGATGCTCATTTTCTAGCTGTGTTCCTGATCATCTAAACTCGGTCCAGATGAAGACAGAAGGAAACAAAGAACAAATGTCAACTTCGCAGCAGTTCATCTGAGGGGAAAATGTCACAAGGCTCCACCCCAGCCCACACCACCAGTTCCCATATGCTATGTAGCAACTATAGAATAGTCTAGTTTAAAGTACAGAGTGATTCAAAAGCGGTTTTGCACAGGGGCCTGGCACCTGGCCATATGAATGTCTTGATCTGTATCGTCACCATATCTGTCATATCATCCTAAGATATGTCACTAAGCCAAAGAAAACCATCTCACCATATCTCCAGCTGCCCTCTAATGTCATAGCCCTGTAGGGTGGATCCAAGGAAGAGCTGCCCTTCCTTTGGACAGAAATAGGGAAAGAAGAGATTGAGTTCATTTTCACTGTTCAGAAGATGCTTAAGACCTAATTGGAACCCTTTTATCTTCTCAGACAGATCTGAGCACCAGAGGAGCCATTAGCCAGGTGTGGTGGTGCATGCTTGTATCCCCAGTGGATCACAGGTTCAAAGCCAGCCTCAGCAACTTAGAGATGCACTCAGCAACCCTAGTGAGACCCTGTTTCCAAATAAGAAATAAAATCAGGCTGGTGTGTAACTTGGAGGTAGGATGCCTCTGGGTTCAATTCCCAGTATCAAATAAATAAATAAATAAATAAATAAATAAATAAATAAATAAGGCACCATTAACCTCACTGTGCCAGGGCTGGTCTCATCCAGCCCAGGAAGGTCTTAAAGTGGGTAGAAACATCTAACATCTACCATAGGGTTCACAATAAAAGATTTGAAGAAGGAGTAGTTAGTGACATTTCTCTATTTTAGTTTTTTTTTTTTTTTTAAAGCTCCTGCTTCTAGTCCTTGGGGTTCAGATGTTAGCTCAAGAGAGAGAGGCTTGTGTTACAGGGCTCAGGAAACAGGTTGTTGGGAAATTTATTTCCTAGAAGTCAAAGTCTGCAAGAGAAATGCAATAAAAAGAAGCATATATGAGAGATTCAGTGAAGGTTCTAGATGGTGGGCATGTTGGGAGCCCAGCATGAGAAGCCTTCTGAGAACAAGTCATCCTCAGGATTGAGAAGCAATCCCAGGACTTGGGAGGCTGAGATAGGAAGATTGCAGGTTTGAGGCCAGCCTCAGTAATTTAGCAAGTCCCTGTTTCAAAAAAAAAAAAAAAAGAAAAAAGAAAAAAGCTGGGGGGTGTAGCTTGGAGATAGAATGCCCTTGGGTTCAATCCCAAGTACCAAAAAATACAAAAAACTAGGATGTGTTCTGATAGGTTAAGGAGAGAACATTCACAGCAGGATATGGGACCTAAGAAAAATATTCAAAGAGCTGTCTGGTTTCCAGATTTCCAGGACTGTCTGAGACAGGAGATATGCTCACTCTGTCAGGGCTCAGGGGCACCTTGATATGCATCTTTCTTTGAAAAGTAGAATGCAATGAGTGATCATAACTTGATGGGGCTAGCTCACCAAGCAATAGCCTTTCTTTTGCAATTTGCCGGCCCGTAAGCATTTGTCTAGTACATTGGCTTTCCAAGTGGGGTCAGGACAGTGCAGATTCTTGTCCTTCCTCACCACCACTCACCACCAGATCTACTAAATCCCAGTACCTTGTGTTTTAACAAGCCCTCCAGGTGCATTTGATGCTCTTTCAAGTTTGAGAGTCATAGGAATATAGGGGTGCAATGCTGCTGTCCAGCTGATATGAATATCCAGGCTGGGCATTATTTTTTCTTGTTATCATTTTAGAAGTAGATAGTCTAGTCATTCTAGTCATACAGCTGTCCATGGCAACTGTGGCTAGCATGCATCATGCACAGGTGTACACTGGGAATCCCCATCAGGAGTTAGGATATTCAGTATTCCTCAAACTTTTCTAAGTGGGAAGCTTCTTTCTCATGGAGCATCTCCCAGGACAGGTTCTGAGGTCTGGTTTGGGCTTGAGGTCTCTACCTGAATCCTAACGCTTTGATAGCTCATGCACCAAGCAACCTCCTGATTATTTTAGCTTCCCAAGAAGACTTTTTCTCTATCACGAGGGCTCTTTGGACATTTCTCACACTGGAATACCAACATTGTGATATTGATGCATTAGTCTTGCAAATTTGCTCACAGTGCTGAATTATTCTTCAAGGTCCCTATCTCCCATCCCCAGAAAACATCTTTTCCTTTCACGAGAGGGGTCAAAGAGTTATGATTCCCAATTCACAGATGGAGCCAGTGAGGCCTGTGGGATCGAATGGTGGTCTGAGGCAACACAGCTCAGGAACAGAAAGGTGTCAAGTCCCTAGCTTTAGGCAGGCACATGTGTTGTCTCATTTAATTACACATAAGATCTGGAACCTGCTCCTCGGAATCAATGTCATTCTCTGCCTTCCAGCAGGTTATAAGGATGACTGAATATCGTTAAGGAGGATGCAATTGATCTGGCTTAACATTATACATGCAGCATATTTACAGCACAATCCCAATAAGAGCTCTTGTTTTGGAGGGTGTGGGATTTCCAAATTTAATTCTAGGAAAATGGAAACGAAGGCTACTGTGTGTCTCTACCTTTGGAGGTAGCATTGGAGGTAGTGTGTGATTTATGAGCAATCTGCAATGGCTGCTGGGAAGCTGAATTACCTCTGAAATGGCATGGGTCTCCTAGCAGCAGCAGATTTTCTGTTCTTCTGCCCACCCCTTCACCTGCCTGGATCATCATCTACAACCCAACTTCCCCTCTTAACTTGCCCCGACTCAGTTCAGATCAGAGGGCAAACCCCTTGAGAATGATTTTTCCACTCCAGCCTCAGACCCCTTTTCCTTTGAGTCCTGGATTTAAAAACACTTACCCCAGAGCTTCATTAATTTTCTTCAGTTCAATGATTCTCCTCTTTACATAATCTGCTTCATTATCTGTCCTTGTAATTTCTGATTGTATTTGCTGTATCTCAGACAGATTTAATTTGCGAGCATCTTTGACACATTCTTAAAAGTAAGTGGAGATAATATTACATTACGTGAGAAAGAGCACAATAGTAGATACGAGTTTTTCGAACCACGAGATGCATCATCTTTCTTTGAAATATTCTTTTAGCTATGTCTCTGTGTCAGATATCTCTTAACACTTTGGTCTCCCCCAATCTCACCGGTTTTTATTTCTCTGATTTGTGCTGATGCTATGGTGTTCAGCTTTTCCATGGGCTCTGAAAAGGTCAGGCCAGTGCAGTCTGACAGCACCTGATTCCCTCCTATCCCACGCACTTCTCACTTCCTGCCCAGGTCTTTCTGTCACCTTTGCTATGGGATTTCTTTAAAGACCCACACCTTTGCATGTATAGTCCAGGAACACAGGAGGTGGGACAAACAGTAGACCAATGACAGACAGAGCCAGGGCATATATATTTCCTCTGTTCTCACCAACTGGATGGTGAGCCAGAACATGTCTGGAGGGTATGTTCTCATAATTACTTAGTTCCAGTTAGCCACAGCCATCATTAACACACCCCTTAGGCTCTCCCTTCTCCTCTGCCTTAGCTTCCTTATCCTACTCTCCTCTTTGGATTGCACTCCCAAGAATTAATAATAATTAATAATAAATTATAAGAAAATTAATTACTAATTAATAAGCCAAGAATTAATAATATAAAAGCCATTGCTTCAGACTCTGTTTTGGGGGAACCCAATATATTAAAGAACTAATTATTTATAAATAAGTAACATATCGATGTAGTCACATAAAACTTCAGAGGATTACTCAGTACAGGACAGCTAATGGGTCCACATACATGAATTTTTGAACGCTGTTGTCTAAAAGAGTGCTAAAGTATCCATTTGTATGCAACAAATTCCTTAGAATCTAACTGGTAGCTTCCCTGAGAGAGCTAGGCTAACTGTGTGTGTGTGTGTGTGTGTGTGTGTGTGTGTGTGTGTGTGTGTGATATTGGGGATTAAACTTGGGGGCATTGTACCTCTGAGCTACACCCCCAGCCCTATTTTACTTTTTATTTGGAAACAGGGTCTTGCTAAGTTGTCAAGGGCCTCAGTAAGTTGGTGAGACTGGCCTTGAACCTACAATCCTCCTGTCTCAGCCTTCTAAGTACTGGGATTACAGGTGCATGCCACCACACCTGGCTAACTTTTTCTAGCTGCCCCCTGCCCCCACTACTAGTTACATTGCTCATTGTAGCAGGGCTTATCACATTTTTTGTCTTAAATATGCTTATCTATCACATGGGAATTTTGTTAAAATGAAGATTCTGATACTGTACAGTGTCTGTCTGTGATGGACCTAGAGACTGCATTTTTTTGTTTGGTCCTTAGGATTAAATTCAGAGATGTCGTAGTTCTGAGCTACATCCCCAACCCTTTTTACTTTTGAAAGAGGGTGTTGCTAAGTTGCTGAGGGTCTCGATAAGTTGCAGGACTGGCCTTGAACCTGCCATCCTCCCATCTCACCCTCCCAAGTATTGGGATCACAGGTGTGTGTCACTGCCCTGGGCTGAGACTGAATTTTCTAATAATCTTTCAGATACTAGCTTGTAATTCCAACATTTGGGAGGCTGAGACTGGAGGATCTGGGTTCAAGGCCAGCCTCAGCTGCTGAGTGAGGCCCTCTGCAACTTAGTGAGACTCTGTTTCAAAATAAAGAATAAAAAAATAGGGCTGGGGCTGTAGCTTGGAGGTAGAATGCCTCCGGGTTCCATCCCCAGTACCAACAAAACAAAACAAAACAAAACAAAAAAACAGATACTATTATGCTGCTCATACAAAGATCACATTTTGAGTGGTAAGTCTTTATAACATAAAATCCACTAAATTCTCGCTACATTGCTGAGGTTGGCCTCAACCTGAGCTCCTCCTGTCTCAGTTTCTCAAGTATTGGGATTAAAACATATATATGTGCGCGCGCGCGCGCGCACACACACACACACACACACACACACAAACCAATCTGGAAAAAACCATAAAAATTTTAAAAATCACTTGAAATTTTGCCTTTAGTGCAGATTCTTTAAAGCTTTATTTTTTTTTTCTCTGCACATATAACTTATTGCATTTTCCCTGCCAAACTAAACTAACACCAAGCATATTGTTTTTAACCTATGAAATCAATCAGGATCCAGTTAGGAAATAGAAATTTCACAGTACATTGAACAGAAAAAGTTCATTATGAATAGCTATTAACTACAACAGAGGTAATAAAGGTTACAGTAATAAAGGAATGCATAGTAAGGAGTCAAGAGGACTCTAACGAATTCAGAAATAACAGGTATGAAGAGCAGCCACCATGCCTTGGGCCAAGATAGAAGGCTCAAGGAGGCAGCACCTCTAGTCCTGAGAGGCAGACCCCATTAGAGAGGGCTGTGGCTTGCTGGCTGACAAAGGAGCTCATGAAATGCTGGGCTGGTGGGAGCTGTTAGAAATCACTGGAATGTTAGGGAAGTTATCCACACAAAGATGCCATACTTCAGAATTCACTGCAAAACCACTCAAAGAAATGCAGGGAAACTTATCTATAAGGTGGTGCCTCTGAGTGGCACTGTAGACTCCCCAAGGAGCACTGGGATTGCTGCTGGGCTCTGGGGACTGCTGGATGCTGGAGGACCCTGGCTTGCAGAAGCCATATGCACTGCAAGAGTCCCCCAAGCTGAGGATACTGGAAGCAGGAACAGAAGTCATTCTTCCTCTACTATCCCTCTAGCACCCTCTGCTGACAAAGTGTAGCATTGTGCCTGCTGGTTGAGAAAGGGGAAAATCTGCAGTGTCCAGCTCTCTCGTTGCAGAGCAGTTGAAGTGTACATTTAGAGCTGAGAGGCAATAAATGAATAATTGGAACATATTCTCTTAAAAATTTTTTACTCATTAGTCTGCTCTTTTAGGGTGGGATTCTTGGAAAGCATATTCTGAAACTTGTGTGTAGAGAATTTATTGTATAGTGCTTTGGGGGCATCTCCTTTGGGGAAGTAAAGAAAGCAGGACTGGGAAGAAAGGAAATTAAACTGTGAAGAGTCTGGAGCTGTGATGGCACTTAGGTGAGGGAGCCAGATCCTCACAGTGACCAATCACTGGATATGAGTGGCATCCAGGGAGGAATTGGACCCGAGGTTTAGCCTGTCTCTTTTGTCTGAGGCAATTCCTAGAGAGGAACCCAGTTATGAGTCTTAGCCAAAACTCTGAGCAGCTGGGAAAATGAAGTTGGGCCCTGACTTTACACCACATACAAATTTAACTAAAAAGGCATCAAAGACACAAATATCAGAGTTAAAACTATAAAACTCTCAGGGGATAGGGATGTGGCTTAATGGTAGAATTCTTGCTTAATATGCACAAGGGCCCAGATTTGGTCCCCAGAATTAAAAAATAAAGTAAAATAAAATAACAACAATAACAAAAACCCTTAGAAGAAAACACAGGTAAAACTTCAAGACATTGGTTTTGCTAACGATTTCTTGAATACGCTACAAAAGCACAGGAAACAAAAGAAAAAACTATAATCAGCTACATCAAAATTTAAAACGTTTGCTCACCAAAGGATACTATCAACAGAATGAAAAGGCAACCCATGGAATTGGAGAAAAAATTTAAAATGATGTATCTCATAAGGTGTTAACAACTAGAATATATAAAGGACTCCTACAATTCAACAACAACAAAATTCAACTAAAAGACGGGCAAAGGACCTATATAGACATTTCTCCAGAGAAGATACACCCATAGCACATGAAAAGATGTTCCACATCACTTAATCAGTGGGAAAATGAAAATCACAACCACAGTGGGATATCAACTCATGCGCAATAGGATGACTACCATTATAAACAAAACAACCCAGAAAATAACAAGTGCAAGCAAGGATGTGAAAGAACTGGAATTCATGTACGCTGCTCTTGGCCATGTAAAAATGGTGTAGCCACTGTGGAAAACACTGGTGGGTCTTCAAAAACTTGAATGCAGAATTGCCATAAAATCTAGCAATTCAGTTTCTGCACATAAAGACAAAAGAATTGAAGGCAGGCTCTCCACTAGATCTTTGAATACCCATGTTTTTGACAGCATTATTCACACAAATAGTAGAAGCAAACAAGGTGGCCATCAGAAGATGAATGGATAAGCAAAATGTGCTGAATGCATATAATGGGATATATTCAGCCTTACAAAGGAAGAGAATTCTGACACATGAATGAACCTTGAAGGGGTTTTTGCTAAATGAAATAAGCCAGCCACAAGTGGCTTATTGTAGACACTACTTACATGAAGTACCTAGGCTTGCCAAAGTCATAGAGATCAAAAGTAGAATAGTTGTTTAGGCCAAACACACTGCCTAATTTAATTGGATAAATATGGATTTGGTATGGGCTGATCCATATATCTTAGTCTATTTAGACACTAAGTCATGTACATTTAAGTTTCATACACTATATATTGTTTCCATTTAAAATGTGTTCATGTCAGGTGACCTTTCTAGCTAAATCCACACAAGCAACAATGACTAAACTCATCTTGTTTAAAGTACTTAGTTCTACTTTCTTATCAGATAAACTAAATATCTGCAGCTGATAACCTCCCGAGTACCTTCCAGCTCCCTGTGCATTTCTCTGGGCAGAGTCTGCAGCAGATAGTAGAGTCTGCTGAGTTCCATGCTTTCTATCTCCAGAAGATCAATTGTGGCTTTTCTCATTTCTTCCTGAAAATTTAAATAACCCCAAGTTATAAAATTTATTTCATAAAAGATTCTCTATAAATGTTTTCTGGGGTCAAAATTTAATTTTTGCCGGGTGTGGGTGTGGTGGTACATGCTTGGGAGGCTGAGATAGGAGGACTGCAGGTTCGAGGCCAGCCTCAGCTACTTAGTGAGGCCCTCCACAACTTAGTGAGACCCTGTTTCCAAATAAAGACAAAAAGTAGGGCTGGGAGTGTAGCTTGGAGGTAGAATGCTCTTGGGTTTTATCCCCAGTACCACACACACAAAAATAATTTTCATTAATTTTTATTTGGAATAGAAGGCAGAAAAAAATGCTCTGTAATCAGTGTTTAAGATGCCATTGTTAATTTAACATTCAGTTTCTGCTAATTTTCTTTTGCTCAGAAATCTATTCCTTTTGTGTATGTGTTTCGTTTATGCAGTGTCAATCATCTTAAAAGGAAAAAGTTCCAACAAGAAGAGTAACATTTAGAAAGAAAACTACTTATTAAAAAAAAAATCTTACAGCATTGGGGGTGCAGCTCTTGTCTAGAATTCTGGAGGCCCTGGCTTCAACTCCAGAACCAAAAAACAAAAACAAAACGAGAAACCAAATTTCTTTAGCTGGACATGTCAGGGCACACCTGGAATCCCAGTACTTGAGAGGCTGAGACAGGAGGATAGGAAATTTAAGGCCAGTCTTAGCAACTTAGCAAGATCCTTAGCAACTCAGACTGTTTCAAAATAAAAATAAAAAGGGTTGGAGGTATAGTTCAGAGGTAAAATGCTTCTGGGTTTAATCTCAAGTATAAAAAAATTTTCTACATAAATATGTTTAGGTATAAAGAGAATAATGGTTCTTTTATTTATGCCTATACATCTAAACAAATAGCAAGATGAAGTCGGTTGGTTGGTTCGTTTTAGGTGCGACTACTTCAAAAAAGGAAAAACTATTCAAAATTCAGTTAGTAAAAAAAAATTACTTTTTAAACAAGTGGTCATAATAGTTATAGCTGTTATAACGACCTATTGCCATTATATTTTACCAACTGGAAAAAATCAGACTACATAATTGTATATATAGCAATGATCACTTTTATTTCTTTAAAAGTAAAACTCAATGCAGGCATCGCCTATACCCTGAAAGGATATTTACCAAAGAGCTAACTGTGATTACTTTAGGGTAGTGAGATCATGGTGGATTCTTCTTTCTTCTTTTTGCTTACCTATTCTTTTTCTAAAATTTTCAGAGTAAACACATGTTACTTTTATAATAGGAAATATTTACTGCTCTTAAAAATGGAGGAATTTATCTCTGCTATTTAAGAGATTTTTCAGCTTAGATGTTAAAAGAATATACTAGATTATAGAAAAGTATAACTGAAAGAAGCAAGCAGAAGAAAAGGTTCCTACAGCGCAACACACAGGAATTCCAAGGGTCCGCCTGTGTTTCTTAATTTGAGTAGGACTATACAGTGTGTCTCTGTAGTATATATACAAAATTATGGATAATTATATACAACGTAAAGTAACCAGATATTAATAATCAGTTGGCCAACTCAAACTCAACTTTTCTACATTTTTAAATACTTGATATATAGTAGATTCTTATTCAATATTTTAAAAATAAATGCAGAGACTTCAAATTTTGACCTTGGCAAGAAAGCATTTGAAACACCATCAGAGGACAAACAGACACTTGTCTGTGACATCTCAGAAGGAAATTATATAAACATTCCTTCGACGTGTTTTTGTTTTTGTTTTTTTTTTTGCGGTACTGAGGATTGAACTCAGGGGCATTCTACCTCCGAGCTACACCCCCAGCCCTATTTTTTATTCTTTATTTTGAAACCGAGTCTCACTAAGTTGCGGAGTGCCTCACTAGGTAGCTGAGGCTGGCCGTGAACCCGGATCCTCTGGTCTCAAGCATGCGCCACCACGCCCGGCTCTTTGACATGTTTTTGATAGGCGCCGGGCCAACATAATTGAAAGAGTTCCTGTTTGTTTGTTTGTTGTTTTCACTAATAGAACAGTCTACTTCAGTGAACAGATCTCAAATAGAAAACTGAGTTCATTGGCATTATGAATGTGATTTCTCCAGACAGTGTATTGCTTTCATACTGTTGTTGGCTGGTTGGTTGACTTTAAGCAGTGTTTACCTATTGGGCTCCCAAGCACTTGGCAATGTGGCGGCTCATAAGCTGAGCTCTGTTACAAAGATCCCTATTGCTTTTCCTATGTGGGCTTATCTTCATCCTTAGCATAAGCACCATAATTCGGGTTTCTGCATGAAAAAATCAGGCAACAATTGATACTGGAGTAAACACTTAGTGACTTGAAAGAAAACTATTTTTTTTAACTCAGGGCAAATATTTTCCCTATTCACCTGTTTAAGTACCTTGAAAACAGAGTTGGTGTTAAATTAAAGTTTGGTGAAGAATTAAGTGGATGATTGAAAAAATAGCTCTTATAGAGAAGACAGTACCAATTTTTTAACAGCTATAGCAACATCCTGAAGAAAGATCTTAGCTTCTTCATTGCACTTAAAATAGTCACTTTGCAGAGATTTTTCTGGAAAAAAGAGAGAGAGAGAGAGAAAATTAAGGTCTCTTATTTACCTGCCCAAATGCTACTTAACTCTTTATGGTCTGGTTCAAATGCTGGAAGTTACATCTATTTCTGAATTCCTATTGTACTTCTAAATAGCTCTCTTTTGTACCTGTTGTTTCCTATTACATAGTATTCTAATTTATGCATACACTTTATATACCTTGAGGACAAACTCCTCTTAATATTCATTTTTGCATATCTGCAGAAGTATCTGAATAGGAAAGAAGGAATCTGAATAGGATAAGACAAAAAATCAATAACCATTTATGAAGGGAATAAATCCAATTTACCAATAATGTTGGTTTGAATAAGAGTGGTTTTGTATGTGTACATAAATATATATGTATGTATGTATATATACATATATACATAAACTATAAAACAATATTTTTTCAGAAACACAAATCAAATCAACTGTTTAAAAATCCATTTATGTCAGCCAAGTATGGTGGCACCTGCCTGTAATCTCAGTGCTTGAGAGGCTGAGACAGAAGGATCACAGGTTCAAGGCCGGACTTAGTGACTTAGACTCTCAGCAACTTAGCAAGACCCTGTTTAAAAAAAAAAAGAGACTAGAGGTGTAGCTGTGAGATAGATTGCCCAGAGTTCATTCCCCAGTACTTCCCAAAATTAATAATAATAATAATAATAATAATAATAATAATAATAATAATAATGGGGTGGGGTATAGCTCAGAGGTAGAACAGACCCCCACACACCGGTTCAATCCTTAGTACTGCAAAACGAAACGAAACAAAATCCACATTATGTTTTATTTCTATGCAAACATTTGAGGCATGGGATGAGATTATGTGTTTGTAGAACTGGTAGATTTTTAGTAGAAACTTAATGAAGTAGACAGGGAAGGAGGTTAACTTGCAAAGGAAAGGCAGGAAGAGACAGCCCAAGTAGAAGGCATAATCTAAATGTAGGTGGATACTCAGGTCGCAGACTGGACCTGGGAGTCTAGGATAAGCCTCCAGCTACCAGAGCGAGCCGGGTCACACCATCCCAACCATCAGAGCAGGAGAATTAAGTCACCCCTCCTCCCCCCTACTCCTCCCTCCCCCTTCTCCTCCCCCCT
>PVLC010025690.1:0-23407 GCA_004027655.1 Graphiurus murinus | reverse complement strand
CTTTGGTTCCTTTTCAGGTCATCGAATTCTTTGTTTATTTGTTCCCTTATTTCTTCTTTAATTTCTTTAAAGCTCTGCCTACATTCTTTCTGAAAATCCTGTATTGTTTCTAGTATTAAAGATCTGAATTGTTCTTCTGGTAATCTCTGCCATTCTGGGTTGGTGAGATCTGTTATAGAGGGGTTGTGGTAGCTCATTGAGCTCATTGTTTCTTTGTTGTTTTTCCTTCCCATGCTTCCCTGTTCTTATATTTATATCTTGCTGCTCTTGCAAGTTTTCTCATCCAATCTCTGTGTGTGTGTGTGGGGGGGGGGTTAGAAGTGTCTGAAGGTATAAACAGGAATAGTTTGTATTCAGTGATAGAGGTTGGGTGAGAGGTCACAGTAATGAATGCAGGAATAGGGTAAAGAAGAGGGTATGTTCCAGTGGAATAAAAGGTTGAGTGTGTTGAAATGATATATTGTAATGATTAGCAACAGTAGATAAGTCAGGAGATTCTGGTAGTCAATGTAGAGTTTTGAGTGTGGTAGTATGAGATGGTCTTGATATGAGACAAGAGAAAAAGGAAAAGAAAAAGACAAGATAGGAGGTAAAGTGTTGAGGAGAGGAATATAGAGGGGAGAGAGGAGGGGAAACCTTGTAAAAGGGAAAAATGAGGGGATTCAACAAGCTAAGCAAGTATAAACAAAGCAAGCAATCATCCAAACAAACATAAGTAAATCAAGGCAATAAAAAAACAAATACTGAGTAAAAACAGGTAAAATATAAACAAAGAACCCCCAAACAAACAGATCAAAATAACAGCACAAAACAAAAAAAAGAAAAAAGAACAAAACAAAAACAAAAAACAAACAAACAAAAAAACAAAAACAAAAACTTAAAAACAGCAACCAACTACTAAGACGAACACTCTGCTAGTTCGTAAGTACAGAGCTTAAATTTACTAGTGTGTCTATGGCATTTTCTCTGTCAGTGCAGGCAGGGGGTTTCGTTGATGATTCTCACTGCTAGCTTATGTCTCTGGGCTCTTCACAGGGTCTGACTACGGCTCTCTCTCTCTGCCATTGCTGATGGCAGGAGTTCAGTCTAAATGCCGGACCTTTTCAGATGCCCCGTGCACACTGGGTTCTTCTGCACATCTAATCCTGTCTAGGGGCTAGAAGGGCAAGTGTCTGAGTCTAACCTTTGTATAGGTGCGCCCGCACATACCAACTTACAGATCACTGTTGCTTGTATTTCTGTTGTTGTTTGCTTCACCTCTGGTCGCTGGGGGGCGCAATATGTCAATGGAGGTCTGGATAGCTGGATAGCTTCACAGTTCCGGGTCCCGGTTCTGCCAATCCCGAGCCCACGGCCCGAGGTCAGCGGCCCGCACCAGCACCACACCTGCAACCCCGCCGAGGTGCTGCTTGGAGGACTCCTTTGTTTCCCGACCAGCTCTCTGATGTCCCTGGGTCCGCTGGGGTGCCTAGTTCTTGGAATCAGGCTCACTTCTGCAGTTCCAGGTTCCAGTTCCGCCAGGCCTGAGGCCCACGGCCTAATGCCCGCGGCCCGTGCTGAGCCACGCCGCACCGTGCCTGCGGTCCCACCGAAATGCTGCTTGGAGGATTCCTTTGTTTCGTGACCGGTTCTCCGAGGTCCCTGGGTCCCCCGCGGTGCCTAGTTCTCAGAATCAGACTGATCTCCGCAGTTCCAGGTCCCGGCTCTGCGGAGCCCGCGGCGCGCGTCCCACGGCCGGGGCCGTGACCTGCACTGCACCAGCAGCCCCGCCGAGGTGCTGCTTGGAGGACTCCTTTGTTTCCCCGACCAGCTCTCCGATGTCCCTGGGTCCGCTGGGGTGCCTAGTTCTTGGAATCGGGCTCACCTCCGCAGTTCCAGGTCCCGGTTCCGCCGGACCCGAGACCCACGGCCTGATGCCCGCGGCCCGCACCACGCCGAGCCTGCGATCCCACCGAGATGCTGTTTGGAGGATTCCTTTGTTTCGCGACCGGTTCTCCGAGGTCCCTGGGTCAGCTGCGGTGCCTAGTTCTCAGAATCGGACTGACCTCCGCAGTTCCAGGTCCCCACTCCACGGAGCCTGCGGCGCGCGTCCAGAGGCCTGCGCCCAAGGCCCGCGCCCTACAGCCGGAGGCCCGGGGCCTGCACTGTGCCTGCAGTCCCGCCGAGGTGCTGCTTGGAAGACTCCTTTGTTTTCGACTATCTGAGTTTTCTTCAGTTGTGGTTCAGCTTTCGCCCCTTTCTGTTGCTTTTTTCCTTCTGTAAAGAAGCTGGTTTTTTGACAAATTCGATTCGAAAGCACAGCGTCTGGGAAAAGGTATTTCACTCAGACGCCATCTTGTGCCTTCTCCCAGTAGAAATTTCAATACTAGTCTTGGCTCTAAAGGAAGAGTGAGTTTAAAGAAGAAATCAAAAGGGGAGAAATAAAGAGCAGTCCCTGAACAAAACAGAAGGAGGTTGAGAAGGAGGGTGCTGCCATTCATTGACAATTTATAGTACAGAGAGGAACATGACCCTGGTACCCATAGTATCTAGAATGCATTTCAAATGGAACAAATAGTTAAACTCTATCAATAGCCAATGTGTCTGCATAACAACCTTATGTGACAATGATGTTGTCCTAAAGTGCTGTATCTTTTCCAAAAAATATTTTGTCATTAAATATGATATGCTAGCCAGGTGTGGTGGTGCACGTCTGTAATCCCAGTACTTGAGAGGCTAAGACAGGAGGATTGCAAGTTTGAGACCATCCTCAGCAACGTAACAAGACTCTCAGCAACCTAGGGAGATCCTGTTTCAAAACAAAACAAAAAATTTAAAAAGGGGAGGCAGTACTTATGGTGTAGCTTGGAGGTAGATGAGTTCAATCCCTAGTACAACAAAAAATGCATATATATATATATATATATATATATATATATGATATGTTATTATCTACTGTTAAATAATTTTTCACTTTTTAAAAAATGATATTCATTAAACTGAATATTCTTTTAGCCTCTGCACTACGTATGTAGGAACTTGAGCTATTCTACATGACATGAACAACTTCTTTGCTGAATTCAATAATAGTTTTCATTATTTTGTGCTATTCACAATATAATGATTAGAGACTTGATATACTTTTAATATTACTTTGCATTATTAACATTTTATCTACCTTTTTAAAAAGTCTAGACAACATAAAAACAATAAATCAAGCCCCCAAATTTGCTCACTTCCATAGTGTGACTATTTCCAGCATGACCAATTTCAGGGTACTAATATGACATTTTAAACATGAGGCAGGTAGGAGATGTGTGGCAGCACTTTATCATACAGTACTTCCACCAGGCAAATACAATAAATGTAAATAAACTCGAGAGCACAGTTACTAGTGAACTATAATAAAATAATTGGGAAGTAGTGTTTTGAGTATTTATTACTTTTGTTTTTAACTTACTTATTTGAAAATACCTGTAATTTAATTTTTATAACTGCTACATTTAAAAATTGGCTTGCAAATTCTTAAAAATTTGACATTTAGCTCTTGTGAACTAACAAAAAGCTCACTGATGTAAAGCACTATATGATTGTCAAAATCTTCTTTTTCATTCCTGAAGTTGGTAATGTATCTACTTTTCATTTTTCAAAGTCAATTTTAGCAAGTGTTGCTCAATTTTGTAAGAACTTAATAAAATATTTTGCTCTTGATGACATTCTTTAGTGTGTGTTTTATTCCTATTTTTGTCTTAATTTTCATTCCTCTGCATCTACTTTGCTCTTAACTTGCTGTTCTTTAAGTTTGGGGGATAGATGTTTAGATTACTGATGCTAAGAATTTTTTAAATAACATTTGTACTGAAATCACCTTCTAAGCACTGCATTTCACAAGGAACTTTTTCAAGGTTTTATAATTTACTTAATATTTTAAAGATTTATTTAAGGTATATTTGATATCTAATATGCTGCATACATTTAACAAGCACAGTTTGACACATCACAGAGAAACTATCACAGTCATGTACAAGTTTTTTATGAACTATTGGTCTTGAATAATTTCCTAGGAGTAAAATGGCCAGTTCAAATGGCAAATGCATGGTTAAACTTTTAAGAAAACACCAAACTGTTTGCCAACATGGTTTTACCATTTTATGATCCAATAAGAATTGTATGAGAGTTCTACATGCTGCACATTCTTGTCAAAATACTGTATGGTCAGTCTTTTAATTTAGTAATTTTAATAGATATATTTTATTCATAGAGTTTATTTACATTTTCCAATATGTATTCCTTTTTATTGCTGAATAGCATTCTATCAAAAGAATAGACCACTGTTCGTTTATCTATTCACCCACTGAGGAACATTTCATTTGTTTCCAGTGTGGAGCTATTATGTATAATTTGTTCCAATTGCTATAAACATTCTCTTATGGCTTTTGTGAACATACATTTTTATTTCTCTTGGATAAATACCTCATAGTGCAATTAATGGGTCATATGGTAATTGTATGTTTAATTTTATAAAAATTACTGAACTGTTTTTAGGTATAACATTTTTCATTCCCTCTAGCACTTTATGAGTTCCAGATGTTTCTCCATCCTTTTAGTTTAAACTTATGTGTCTTTACATTTAAAGAAGGTTTTTTTTTAAAATGAGCAACATATATTTGTGTTTTTTTAAAAAAATCCAATCTGATCATCTCTGTCTTTTAATGGTAGTACTTAAACCACTTACATTTAATGTAATTATTGATAAAGCTGAGTTTATCCTACTTTCTATTAGTTTTCTTATTACTTTGTATGAGTTCAGTAGTTTTTACTAATTCTATTTCTTTCTACTTTTGGCTTATTAGCTACAATTTTTGGTTGTTTTATTTTGCCATTGCTTTGCAGTCTATAGTATACATCTTCAACTTTTCACACCTTACCTTATATTATACAATTTAATGTATAACATAAGAACCTTAAAACAGTATCCTTTACTTTCTTCTCAGTGCTTAAGAACATCATCTCCCTCCTTTATTCCAGTGTGCCAGACTGACCTGTGTGCTGTTAGATTTCCTCCAGCCCCATAACAGTATAGTGGAAAATTGTTCAGTGGCTATTTTAGTGCAATTTCATTTTAAAACTGCATTGGTTTGAGTTTAATTTATGACTAAAATTTTGATTGTGATTAATACTGCCCCCTCTACTTTCCCTAATGTTTCTTTGGAATCTCCCTAAATTAGATAGTACTACATTGAAGCAACTTGTATTAAGTTTCCATTTTCCTGAACTAAGTATAGTTCTGAGAAAATACAGGAAATAGTTTAGAAAGTAGATGATCAAATGGTAATTAGCCAACATAAGCTTCAAATTTAAGTTATAATATTTTATAACTAATAAGATTTTCTCTTTTCCTACATCTACATATAAGTAAACATTTATTTTCAAATATTGTAGAGTTTATAGTATATATTTATATAAGATGTATACATATATAATTTTAATTATTTGTTGACCAATATTTAAAAATTAAGAATATTAGTTACACTGCCATTAATAGTGGCAATTTGAGTCAACAAATATTTACTTAATGGATATTGTATGCCAGCCATTGCTGTGATTTTAAGTTATATCTTTAATTTTTTCATTTTCTTGAATTATTTGAAAACATCAGACTCTTTAATGCTCTTCATTTTAATGGCTTAATTTCATATTTGATATACATTAAAATATTTTCAAATAATTTCTTCACTTTAATGATACATTTTATCACCCAATCTTTTCAGTATTGAGTTAAAAAAAAAAAGTGACTGATTTTGACAGAGTTCTTGACTTTCAATAAATTTTAACAAGATGTAGATATATATTATGAGAATACAGATACATACATTTTTTCTTGGGATTTGTTAGACAAGTGCAAAAAAAAGAAAAAAAAAAGGTCCATTGTAATTGATCATGAAATGGGACTCAAATTATAAATCCCATCATGCATATAATTGCTCAGCTATAATAAAGAGAATGGGGTATTTGGTCTACTTCCAAAATTAAACCCAAAATGTTTATTTTGCCTACTGAAAATATTCATGCTAATTATTAAATACAATACCAAGTTTTCTCTTTATACCCTAACTCCTCAGAAATGTCCTTTTCTGAAAGGGAAATATTGTGAGACAAAATAAGAGTTTTAGACAAGTGTAGTGCCATGGAGTAAAATTTCCATGAAAAATATTTTCGCAGGTACTGCAGGAAATATTATGAGCCAGTTCTTACATGTGTTCCTTGGGATTTGGCTTAAACTGTTTGGGAACGCTAAGGATGCTCCAGAAGGTACTTCCCTTTCCCAACTCAAACTTAATTACGCTGAGAGAATTCTAGATGTTCTAGTGCAAATCAACCATCAAAAGTCATCTTGACATTTAGAAGTCAAGAAAAGCACATTTGATTAAGCTCTTAAAAAAGAAATTTCTTACAGCATTATTATTGCTTGTAAAATGTTGATCTTTTTGATGTAGGACTTCTTTCATCACACTGGGAATTTTTTAAATGGTCAGAGTTTGCTTAGTCATTACAAGTTGTTTTAAAAGGTCACAGAGTTTGATAAATGAACACTTAAAAATTATACCCAGATTTGTTTGGAAAGAAACATATAATTAACCAAGGAGGTTAGACTGTAGCTCTGGATGTCTACAATTTACAAACAGATTGAAAACAAATGGGAGGACATTAAACAAGTTCTCTCCAAAGGCTTAGGATCAATCATCAATAGAGTAGCAGAAGAGAGAATAGAGAAATCATTTGTTATCTGCAAACATTCATCTCTATGCTGCAAGAAACTTGACCCTAGCATTATTAATAAATTCAATTTGGCCCCTGAAATGAGCTCCAGGTTAGCCAATCCATAATTATTCATCTAACACATCAAATCAGTGACTCATGTACACAATGGCTTGATTGATAGGAGCTGTTAATAAGACTAGTGCCAAAGGTGTGCTTACCCCACGTTATAGCAAGTCAATCAAGATCCAGTGTGTCACCACAGGACTTGAGACACTAACCCACACCCTGTTCAGTGAGCTGGGCTGCAGTAGCTTTCTGAGATGGAGTAACTTTGTAAGCCATCAGAAACCATTTTCCAGTGCAACCTGCTAGCATCCAAAGGAAGCAGAAAAATTCATCCCTTACTCGTAAAGTGATTAAAATCAAAGATACAGAACGAGATAGTAAAAATCTATCATCCCTCCTAGTTGGTAGGGAGTTGGAGACAATCAAACATTGTGATTGAGAGTCCATGTGCATTTAAATAATTAGAATAAAAACAATTTAATTCTATGTGTCCTATTATAAAACATAGTAAAAAAATACATAGGTAATGCTTTAAAAGTTACTTCATTGTACAGAGCCTCAAAGTTACCATTGTGACCAATTGACTTTATATTTCTCAGCCAGCACAGAGCTTTCATGGGTCCTTCATTTGCCTCAGTGGAGACTAAGCATCGTTTAAAAAGGAATAGATTCAATTGGATGTGGTGGTAAATGCCTATAATCCCAGTACTTGGGAGGCTGAGACAGGAGGTTCACAGGTTCGAGGCCAGCATCAGCAATTTAGTGAGATCCTGTTTCAAAATGAAAAATAAAATAGGCCTGGGGGTGGAGTCCAGGGACAGAATGCCCCTGGGTTCAGTCTCCAGTGTTACAAAATGAATGAATGAGTGAATGAATGAATGAATGAATGAGGGAAGCAGACTCTTGGAGCTTGCCCCAGGGAATTTCTCCTTCAGGGCTTTCCCTAACCACCCTCAAGTCCCTCTCTGCTGGCCTCCAATTTTGACTCCCTATCCTCTGATCTCTTTTTTTGTGCCTTTGTGGCCTATGACCCTAGAAGCCTTTGTTGGAAAGGTTCCAAGACACTCCTTCCCAGTCTCATTCTGTGACCAACGCTGCCTTAGGTTCTCCCTCTGTTCTATATCTAATGCTTTCATCCATTCTTTGTTCAATTTCTTGCTGATCTCCTAAGAAATGGAGAGTATTATCCTAGAAGATTTCATACAATTGCAGAAATGGCCTGGAAATGATATTGTAACAGAAGAGAGATTTCTTGTGACTCCATGGAAAGACTAGACTTATAAACATGTAGAAAACCTAGGGAGTCAAGGAAGTCCAGGCTGACCCAACAAACCCGTCCTACTGCCAAGGCCTCACACTTGAATGCACATGGAAGCTCGAGCCTTGCGCTCCAAAAGTATGCAGGTACAGAATTACCACAATTGGCATCCTTGATTAAAAAAAAAAAAAAAGATCTGCATATACTAAATGTGATGCTCATATAAGACTGATATTTCTTATCACCAAATTTAGAAGGCAAAAGGCCCATCTGGAATTTTAGAAGAAATGCTCTGAAGAACAGCTAGGGAAATGTTCTCCCTTTAAAACAGAATCATCTCCAAATACTCTATAATTTAAAGAGAGATGGAGTCGGGCATAGTGGTGCATGCCTATAATCCCAGTACTTGGAAGGCTGAAACAGGAGGATTGCAAGTTTGAGGCCAGCCTCAACTTTATGAGAGCCTGTTTCAAAATAAAGATGGAAAAAGAGTTAGGGGTATAGCTTGGAGATAAAATCTTCCTGGGTTCAATCTCCAGTACCAGGAGATAGATAGATAGATAGATAGATAGATAGATAGATAGATAGATAGACAGGATAGATTAGATAGATAGATAGATAGATAGATAGATAGATAGATAGATAGATAGATAGATAGATAAATGGCTAAAACACTGTAAAATGTTCTTTGATATTAATTCATTTAGGGAAAGTGTTTATTTCTCTTTTTTTCAGAGTGGCATGCAACACTGTCAACATTGTCAAGCTACTTGTCGTTTTAATAATTAGCAGCAGCAGCCAACATCATAGTACTGTCCTTTGCTGACTCCACTACACATAAATTTTTCTTATAAAATGTTAGGAGAAAACCAAGTTCGGTATGGCAAATATTTTATCTCCACAGAGAAATAGAGAAACTTTTTTCCTTGAAAATCATATTTATTCATTAAAACAACATTCAACCTTATATACAGAATTCAAATAAGAAATAAATGAAATAGATAAAAAAATTGGATCCTAGTAGAAAAATCACAAAGCATGAAAAACTACAAAATCACAAAAGAGAACACGTACATGTAAAAGACCAACAAAAACCCCCAGTTTTTAAAAATATTCTTCCACAGCAATAATAAGAAATATCAAATAAGCAAAGTAAAATTTCTTTCCTTCCTATAACTGTAGAAAAACCTTATAAAATGATACTGCTGTGTTGTTGCATTGGTAAGAATAAGAAGTACAAGCATACTGGCAGAAGTATGAATTAACTCTTTCTGTAAAGCAAGTATGCATTTCCTATAAAAGCTATTAAATATTTATAATTTTATGCAACATATCTACTTATGAAACTCTATCTTGAGAAGGTAGCCAGAAGTTATAACAAATATTAGTACAAAGAGGTCTTTTTCTGAATTGTTTATCAAAGAAAAATAGGCCTAAAGGAAAAATAGATAAATAATGGTAATAATATGAAAAGAAATGTTATTGAACCATGTTGTACACATTTAAGAAACAAACAGATGTGAGAAATTTTTGTAATCTAATATTTGGTTAAAAAACATATATATGCAATATAAAGCAGAATATATACACATACACACACAAAATACACTTTTGGGGGAAATGTACTAGAATAGTATTTCTGATTCTCATTTTTAACAAATGTCAACTATCTGAAACAGCACATACTTCATATGGATGAAAAATAATTTTAAATGAAATAATAGCATGGGTGTATGATACATTTTATCAATCTTTATGACATATTTTCATCAAATGTTTTTGTGAATTCAGTATTCAGTTACCTTACACTTTTCTGGGTCTAATGTGAGAATTAGCTATTGTTTCCACATTTGGGGAAAATAGAAGAGAGGGAAAAAATGCAGGAAAAACAAGCGCTGGAGTGTTAGTTTGTCACAGTACACTGCTAAACAGCAATTTCACTGTGTCATTTCCCCACCAACATTTCCAAGGTTGGGAGTTTAGAAAAAAAAAATTTCCAATGAAATGAGAATGTGAAAATTTACTTTGTAAAGTGAGTAAAAAAATTCAACAAGAGACCATATGTAAAGTCACAGTGTACACATCTAAGTATGTGAAGAGAAGAAGGTAAGGAATGTGTGTGTGGATGTACACATGACCTGGACCACACCAATTGCCACTGCCCCGGAGCTATTATTCCTGGAAGCCTGTCAGCTCCATGTGCTGGAGCTTAAATCCTCTGGGCTCTATTCCCAGCTCTGTGACAGCCACTATGTTGTCTGGGGAAAATTGCTTTATATTTATATTTATAATTTATATATTATTAAAAAAAATAAAAGTACTACCTAGCTCTGAGGGCTATGGTGATAATTAAGTGAGATTATATAGACTATGTGAAGTACTTACTTTCTTGGCAATCAGAATAATTAGAGGAAGAGAAGGAAGAGTGTTGGCGATGACAGTATTAATAGTGATGATGTGTGAAGATAATTAAGGTGAATTATTTATTTCAAGCATATAAAATGACCTTTCCTCCCTCTATTTGTAATATGTGAAAATGATTAAATTTATCAATTTGTCTTAAATAGCAAAGAGAGGAAGATTCTTTTTTGTTTTGTTTGTTTGTTTGTTTGTTTGTTTGTACTGGAGACCCAGGGCAGTCTACTCTGAGCTACATCCCCAGACCTACTTTATTTTTTTGTGTGTGCTTTTATTGGTGCATTATAGTCTCAATTATAATGTAATTCATAGTGATGGTGACACACATGCATACAGCACTTGTGGGGCTTTCCCCCGCTCCCTCCCCAATTCCCCACTTCCCACACAAGATATTGAGTTTGACATTGGTATTTTCACATATGTGCATACTGTCAATGGAAGTGATTCCTTCATTGATCCTCCCTCTCCCTCCCCCCTTCGCCAGACCACCCCCCTCCCTGGCTCCACTGAAGTTTCTCCTCCCTTATCCAAAGTCCCTGTGGTATCCCAATTACTCCCTAGCTCCCCCATGTGAGAGATAATTTATGAACCTTCACTTTCTATGACTGGCTAATCTCACTTAATATAATGTTCTCCAGGCCTATCCATTTTCTTGCAAATGACATTATTTTATTCTTGATTGTTGAATAAAATTCCATTGTGTGTATATCCCACAATTTTGTAATTCATTCATCTGCTGATGGATACCTAGGTTGGTTCCATAATTTGGCTATTGTGAATTGTGCTGCTATGAACATGGATATGCATATATGACTTTAATTCTATGATTTCATCCCCTTTGGAAAGATGTCCAGGAGTGGTATAGCTGGATCATATGGTGAATCCATTCCCAATTTTCTGAGGAATCTCCACATTGATCTCCATAGTGGCTGCACTAATTTGCAATCTCACCAGCAATATACAAGAGTTCAACGATGTATATCAGCATTTATTGTTGTTTGACTTCTTGTTAATTGCCATTCTGATTGTGGTTAGATTGAATCTCAGTGCGGTTTTGATTTGAATCTCCCTGATTGCTAATGATGTTGAACATTTTTTCATGTATTTATTGGCCATTTGTATCTCTTCTTTTGTGAAATGTCTGTTTAGTTCAATTGCCCATTTCCTGATTGGGTTTTTTTTTTTAATGTTAAGTTTTTTCAGTACTTTGTATATTCTAGATATTAATCCTCTATCAGATAAATAGCTGGCAAAGATCTTCCTCCATTCTGTAGGCTCTCTCCTTAGATTGTTGATGGTTTCCTTTGATAAGCAGAAACTCTTTAGTGTAATGCCATCCCATTTATTAATTCTTATTTTAATCTCCTGAGCTTTGGGGGTCTCATTGAGGAAGTTTCTACCTGCGCCTATATGTTGGAATATTGGACTTCTGCCCTCCTCTAGCAATTTCAAAGACTGTGGTCTAATTTCCCGGTCTTTGATCTCAAGTTGATTCTTGTTCAGGGTGAGAGATAGGGATTTAATTTCATTTTTTTACAAATGGATAACCAGTTTTCCCAACACCATTTGTTGAAAAGGCTGTCTTTTCTCCAACGTATGTATTTATGCCTTTGTCAAAAATCAATTGGCTGTAAGTGTATATATGTGTTTTTGTATCTTCTATTCTGATCCATTTGTCTATGTGTCTATTTTTGTGCCAATACCATGCTGTTTTTACTATTATATCTCTGTAGTATAATTTGAAGTCAGGAATTATGATGCCTCCTGCATGGTTCTTATTGCTGAGAATTGCTATGGCTATTCTGGGATTTTGTTTCTCCATATGACTTTTAGGACTGATTTTTTTTCTGGGTCTGTGAAAAATGACATTGCTATTTTGATAGAGATTGCATTAAATCCATAGATCACTTTTGGTAGAATGACCATTTTGATAATATTTATTCTGCCTATTCAAGAGCATGGGAGATCTTTCCATCTTCTAAGATCTTCAAATTCTTTCTTTAGTGCTTTATAATTTTCATTGTAAAGGCCTTTTACCTACTTGGTTAGATTTATTCCTAGATATTTTATTGTTTTTGAGGCTATTGTGAATGGAATTGTTTTCTGGATTTTATTTTCAGTGGGTTCATAGTTGGCATATAGAAAAGCTACTGTTTTTTTAGATTGATTTTAGACACTATGTTGCTAAATTTGTTAATCAGCTCTAGAAGTATTTTGGTTGAGTTTTGGGGGTCTTTTATTTATAGGATCATTCATCTGCAAAGAGGTATAGTTTCAGTTCTTTCCCTATTTGATTTTCTTTGATATACTTCTCTTGCCTTATCACTCTGGCAAGATTCTCGAGTACTGTATTGAAAAGGAATGGTGATAGTGGATATCCTTGTCTTATTCCTGACTTTAAAGGGAATTCCTGCAGTTTTTTTTCTGCATTCAATGTGATGTTGGCTTTGGGTTTATTGGACATTGCCTTAATGATGTTGAGGTAAGTTCCTTCTACTCCTATTTTCTGAAGCATTTCTAACATGAATAGGTGTTGGATTTTGTAAAATGCTTTTTCAGCATCTGTATCTATCAGCATTTTTGGAGCTATAATCTAAAAGATTAACCACATAACTTTAGGAAAAAAGGTTGTTTTTTTTTTTATGGTTTCAGGTTCAGTACATGTGAGGCTAGGGACTGAGGATATCAGGGCATGCGACAGGAAGCGGAGAAAGGAGAGCACATGGACTGTGCTCACATCATGGAGGTGTCAAGCAAGAGAGCAAGCCCGGGAGGAGGAAGCACTTATATAATCTCCAAGGCCACACCCCCCAGGATCACCTCCTTCAGCCACACCCTACCAGCCTACCAGGCACCACCCAGGTAAATCCATTATAATGGATTTATCCACTTCTGGGATTATTACCCTCATGACTCAATTATATAACTCAATTAATAAATGAGCTCTTTAGGGGATATTTTATATCTAACTATAACAGCATCTATTGAGATGATCACGTGATTTTTGTCCTTAGTTCTGTTTATGTGGTGAATGGCATACACTGATTTGTGTATGTTGAACCAGCCTTGCATCACTAGAATAAAACCAATTTGGTCATGGTGTACAATTTTCTTGATATGGTTTTGAATGAGTATTGCTAGTGTTTTATTTAGAATTTTTGCATATATTTTCCTCACAGATATTGGTCTATTATTTTCTTTTCTGAGGGATCTTTATTCAGTTTTGGTATTAAGGTAATACTGTCTTCATAGAAGGAGTTTGAAAGGATTCTGTCTCTTTCTTTTTCACAGAATAACTTGTGATGTATTGGGATAAGTTCTTTTGTAAAGGTTTTGTAGAATTCAGCTAGGAATTTGTCTGGGCCTGGGATTTTCTTTGATGGAAGTCTTTATTGTTGTTTCTATCTCTTCACTTGCTATTGGTCAGTTTAGGTTTTTCCATATCCTCTTGCTTCAATTTAGGTAGGTTGTATGTCTCTAGAAATCTATCAATTTATTCTAGGTTTTCCAGTTTACTGGAGTATAATTTTTCAAAATAGTTTCTGATGATCCTCTGGATTCTCCCACTGTCTGTAGTGATGTTTCCTTTTTCATTTCTGATTGTAATAATTTGGATTGGTTCACTCTTTATTTTGGTTACGTTGGCGAAGAAGGGTTTATCAGTGTTGTTAATCTTTTCAAAGAACCAGCTTTTTTGTTCTATTGATCTTTTGGGGGTATTGTTGTTCTATACTTCATTGATTTATGCTCTGATTTTTATTATCTCCTGCTTGCTACTGGCTTTGGGATTAGTCTACTCTTGTTTTTCGAGGTCCTTGAGGGTGTCATTAAGTTGTTCATTTGGTGACTTTCTGTTTTTCCTATGTGGGCACTCAGTGCTATAAATTATCTTCTTAACAATGCCTTCAAAGTGTCCCATAGATTTTGGTATGTTGTGTCTCTATTTTTGTTTAATTCTAGGAATTTTTGAATTTCTCCCTTTATTTCTTCTATGCTCCAGTCCTCAATCAAAAATATATCCTTCAGTCTCATATATGTATGTAATTTCTTTTGGTCTTCCTATTGTTGATTTCTACTTTCATTCCATTGTGATCTGAAAAGATGCAAGGAATTATATAACATTTTTTGAATTTTTGGCACTTGCTTTGTGGTCCATAATGTGGTCTATTTTGGAGAAGTTTCCATGAACAGCTTAGAAGAATGTGTATTCAGCTGTTGTTGGTTGGAATACTCTGTATATGTCTATTAGGTCCATTGGTTTATAGTGTTCTTTAGCTCTGAAGAATCTTTACTCATCTTTTGCCTGGAAGATCAATCTACTGGTGTGAATAATGTGTTGAAGTCTCCCAGTATTATTGTATTTTGGTCTATTTGAGGCCTAATGGCCCAAAGAGTTTGTTTTATGAAAGTGGATGCATCCACATTTGAGGCATATTTCTATCATTACATCTTCTTGTTGGATTGTTCCTTTTATAGTAAGAAGTGACCCACTTTGTCTTTTCTGATACATTTTAGCTTAAAGTCTGCTTTGTCGGATTTGAGTGTTGCTATCTCTGCTTGTTTTTGGTCTCCATTTGCATAATATATCTTCTCTTATCCTTTTACCTTCAGCCTAAGGATATCTTTGCCTATAAGGTGAGTTTCTTGCAAGCAAAATACACTTGGATTATATTCTTTAATTTACATTGTCAGTCTATGCAATGTTATTATTGAGAGATGATTTTTGCTTCCTGTCATTTCGAGTTATATGTTCTGTTTGATATAGTATCATTTTTCCTTTGTTTAGTGGCCCATCTGGTTGAATTTGCCCCTCCTTTGGATCTGATATTTCTTTCTTTTTTTTTTTTTCTTTGTGTTTTTTTAAAGTATTTTCTCTAGTGCCAGCTTAGTAGTCATGAATTCTTTTAGTTTCTGTTTGTCTTGGAAAGTATTTATATCTCCATCAATTTTGACTGATATCTTTGTTGGATATAGCAGTCTTGGTTGGAAGTTGTTTTCTTTCAGGTCAGGATTTGGAGTATATCATACCAGTCCCTCTTGGCTTTCATTACTTGGATTGAAAAGTCCAGAGTGATTATTATTATTTTGCCCCTGAATGTCACATGTTCTTTTGTTTTAGATGCATTTCAGATTCTTTCCCTGACCTGTATGTGAGTCATTTTGATTATTATGTGGTGTGGAGAAGTTCTTCTTTGATCTTCCTGAATGTGTACTGTACCTGGATATCCAACCCTTTTTTTCTAAGTTTGAAACATTCTCTGCTATTGTGCCCTCTCCTTTTTAAAGCTACCATCTCCTTAAATTTCTTCCTCTCCAAGGCTAACTGGAGATCAGTGCCTTTGTATTCCATGTGTTTCCCTTCTATCTTGATCTTTGAAACAAAGGTGCTCACTCTGTGGGTCCTAGATGCTCTGGAACAGAATGCCATTGCAGCCTTGTGTCCTGACTCCTTCCTGGCACTATGCTATCTCTGTTTTATGGATTAAAGTTTTGTCAATATATGCTGATGAGGTTAATAAAACATTTATTTCAAATGACTATCAAATTTGGGTGAATATGTGCTTTCTCAATTAATAGATGTTAAACATACAAATATTATCAAGGGGTAAAAAGGACACTCCTGCCTTTTTGACAAATAAAAGAGGTTTTTATGCTGAAAATCAACACAAGCACCTTTCACCCAGCATAGAATGAATGGTTCTCTCTTCTCTACCAATGTGCCACCTACTTCATGCTGATATTCAGATTTGCCAGAATTATAGCATTGAAGAATGTGTGTATAAATAAATAAACCTCAAAACTCTAGGATTTATTATAAGAGGGTATCATATGTGTTAAGCCCTAGGGAATACAAAAGGAAATGTGTGGTGACTAAAATGGATTGGATTTTTCAAATAGATCAATAAGAGAGAGAGTAGTATTTCCGTATATTGGGCCACTTATTAGTTTGGGGGATCTTGGGTAACTATAATCTCTGTCAGCCTTTGGTTTTCTTCTTTTCTTTTTGTAATCGCTTTCTTTTTCATATACTATTATTGGTGCATTGTAATTATACATGCACACAACACTTGGAGCCTTTGGTTTTCTAAGTTGTAAAGTGAGCTCTTCTTACTGGGTTGTAGAGAAGACTGAGACCATGAATATGAAAGACTCATGAGAGAGCCCAACACATTTGGACCTTCTCCTGCCCCTATGGTCCCTGTATGGACTGTGCTCAGGAGCTGGTGACTTTGCAGACACCAGAGTAACAGGGAGAAATACTAACTCTCCCAACCTGCATGTTAAAGTGACTATCTGATCCCTTTTGGTACCCGTAAACAGGTCACTTACCTGGAAGATGGCTGCTTGCTTACTGCTCTTTAGGAGAATGCCCAGAATCATATTAAAGTTCTTTTGGCTCAGCTGTAATAAGGTGTAAGAAGAAATATCTAACTTTTTCTGAAGAGACCTTAGTTTTTCTTAATTTTTGAGAAGTGATCACTTTCCTGTTTAATGAATAAACAATATACTCAAATTCATACAAGCATCTTGGTTTCAGAGACAAAATAAGTGACTAAATATAAGCCCAGTAGGAAGACGGAGTGGGGTAAGGACTTTTCTAATTGAATCTATTGAACTCCAGTATGGGTTATAAGCTTATAGCCTTCTTTTCAGTGAGACAAACTCAATCTGTTTATTTGTTTTATTTAAGTAATTAGTTGGAAAATTAGGTTGGGATTTTTTTAAACCCATGGTAGTTATTCTTTATGGGTCTGGGTCCTGAACATAAATATTTCTTTAAGTTTTTTATTTGAGGATTGCTTTCTTCAGGTGAGCTCTGTCAAACTCTGTAGAAATGTATAAATCTGGAATGCTAGGAAGTATAGAAAAGGGAAGGAAATTACCTCAGCCTGGCAGCAGGCACAATGTTACTTTCTTTAAATAAAAGGCATCCTCTGTCCTGACTGCCCCGATGCAGCCCAATTGAGCATGTCATTGTATTCTGTCACTTAGCCTTGCCAGCCAGAGGCAGGAGCTGACACAGTACCTGAGGTTACAAAGAGCCTATGTGTCCCCCGCTCCAAGTTTTACATTCCTCCAAGGGGCTGAGGAGAGAGGGCTTTGTTATTTTTCTCCAGTCCTGTCACAAATGGTCTTTGACAGAGACCCCCAGAAGGTCTGAGAAAGAACTGCTGGAGCTGGTCGGCGCCAGCAGTGTCGCATACCCATGGGCGTGGGGGTAGAAGCAGCACTACCGAAAGGCACCCAGGATTGTCCCTGGATTTGGTAGACAGGAGCCATTTGTCAGGGGACAAACAAAGGTCCATGGCTAGAAAGGAGGGAAGTTCTGACAAGACAGAAGACAGGGCTTGGGAAAATATAATGACAGGTCATAAAAACCTCCTGTCACCCCAGGCCACAGGCTACAGTGGTTTTCATGACAGTCAGGTGGTGGTTTTATAGGAGAATATTTGAGTCTTTGTTCATGCATTTGCTCTAAAATTCCAAATGGGTCTTTTGTCTAGTGGGTATAGTGATAAAGAATGTCACCCCTATATTAATATCCTACTTGATGTGTACAGCATTTCTCTCTATATATTCCTTTTTCTTCTTTTCCCTTCTCCCCTCCCCTCCCCTCCTCTTCTCCCCCTTCCTTCCTCACTTTCTCTCTTTCCTTCTTTCTTTCTTTCTCTGATTGAACCCAGATGGATTCTACCTCTGATCTATACCCCCAGCCCTATTTCTTTCATTCATTCATTCATCCATTCATTCATTCATCCATTCTGCATTCCTGAGGATTGAACCATGGGGCATTTTACCTCTGAACTAGATATTCAGTCCTTTTTTAAAATTTTTTTATTTTGAAACAGGGACTTGCTAGTTGCCATGTGCTGGCCTCAAACCTGCAATCCTCCTCTCTGTCTTGCAAATACTGGGATTATAGGTATAAGCCACTGCCCCTGAATTTTTCTTATCAATGATTCTAATGATGACAATTCTTTATCATTGCATTTATGCATATGACAACTAACATAATTTACTGTGTTGTTTTGATTGTTAAAAGTTAAGTTATGAAATATAAATTTCCAATATATTCCATAAATAGGAGAGCATGGTTCTTTTTAAAATATAGCAAGTGACCCTGATATTTCTTGAACTTCTTGTTTTAGTCTTAAAAGATTAGTAAGAGAAACCGAATCCATTCCAGCCTCTAAGGAGCAGCTGTCTAGCCATTTCTCACATCAGCCTTCATGGCCCCTGGACTTACCTCACCTTGATATCATTGTCACATGGCAGAAACAACTGAAGATCACATGCATCCAGGCTAGGATATGCGTTAGAGAAACTAAGGCAGTTTTCTCTTTACCAGGAAATGGAAAATGTGTATCACTTATGCAAGTGTCTTCATAGAACTGACATCTCAGCCGGGCATGGTGGCGCATGCTTGTAATCCCAGCATTCAGCATTCGGGAAGCTGAGACTAGAGGATCCGAGTTCGCGGCCAGCCTCAGCTACCTAGTGAGGCACTCCGCAACTTAGTGAGACTCAGTTTCAAAAATAAAGAATAAAAAATAGGGCTGGGGGTATAGCTCGGAGGTAGAATGCCCCTGAGTTCAATCCCTAGTACCACAAAAAAAAAGAGAGAGAACTGACATTTCAAGAGAGTAAAATATTTACTTTGTTATTATTGAGGATTTTGTGGTCATAAGAAATATGCTGGGCATAGTGGTACATGACTATAATGCCAGCTACTTAGGAGGCTGAAGAAGAAGTATTGAATGTCCAAATTTGAGACTAGCCTAGACAACTCAGTGAAATTCTGTCTCAAAATTAAAAAAATAAAAAGGGCTGGGGATGTAGCTCAGTGTTAGCATGCTTGCCTAGCATGCACAAATGTGGGTCCAATCCCCAGTACAGAGAGAGAGAAAAAGAGAGAAGAAGACAAGAAGAGA
The DNA here is from genome assembly GCA_004027655.1 of Graphiurus murinus. Lineage (NCBI taxonomy): Eukaryota > Metazoa > Chordata > Mammalia > Rodentia > Gliridae > Graphiurus > Graphiurus murinus. Next base: position 3,991 of record PVLC010025690.1, on the reverse strand, counting down.
GTTGTGATTGGAAAAGTTTCTAATGAGAGTCTCTGTAGATATTTAAATTTTATTTATTTATTGTGGTACTGGGGATTGAACCCAGGAGCATTCTACCTCTGAACTACACTTCCAGCCCTATTTTATTTTTTAGTTTGAGACAGGGTCTCACAAAGTTGCAGAGAGCCTCACTAGGTTGCTGAGGCTGACCGTGAACCTGAGATCCTCCAGTCTCAGCCTCCCAACTGGGGTTACAGGCATGTTCCACCACTCCCTCCTGAGTCTCTGTAAATCTGACAAAAATAAGAGATATTTGACAGTGAAGATGATTAATGGAGCCATGGAACAGAGACTATTTAAATCCATTTCTTCTCTTTTCTCTTGAGAGTTAGTAATGAGACCAATGACTTCCTCCAGCTCCTAAAATAATGAACATTTACTATGTCAATCACTGACTTCTTTCCTAGCCTAGGGAAAAAAAAAAAAAATATATATATATATCACAACTATTCAAATTCTTATTACAAATATATTATTTGTATTCTTGAAAGGGATTCAGAAATGGATAATATTCTCCTACACAATAGCAAAATCATAAAAGTAGAATATATATATGAATACATATATATGTAAACCAACTTTCATTTTAAAATCTTCTAGAATACTGAATTTAGTGAAATTTGATAAAAATCAAGGATGCAGATACAAAGCAAAAGATTATCCCCCTGCATCCATGTGAATCTAGATGAATGAATTATGGAACAGAATGGTTGAAATGTGCCTTAAGTCATGGGTGGAATTTTGAGTTAGAGATGGCAAGGAGGAGATTATAGAAATGAAGAACAAAACATCTTTAAACAAAGAGTTAAGATGGAAAAGTATGAGGATTGTTTGAGTTAGGGCCTCCAATGCGTATGGAGTACAGAAATGTGAAGTAAAAATAAAAAGTAGAATGGAGCATATCATGAAAGATCTTGAGTGGCTAAGAGAGAAGCTAGCTCTTTACTGAGGAATCAATGGGAAATTATTGAAGGTTTAAAAATGAAGAGTGATATTTTTAGAGCTTTACCACATATTGGCAGTCATGTTGTAGAGTGGGAAAGAAAGCAATGGTCAGAGATCTGTTAGAAGGACTTTTGAAAAAAAAAATCAGAGTGAGAGATGATGACAATCTAAATTATTATAGCATGAATGAAAAGAAAAAGTAAGAAATGTGGGTCTACATTTTTGTAAAATAATACTATATAATTGTTTCCTTTGATCTATGTCTTTCTTCACCCCCTATTTCCAAAAAAACAACTCCATAGATAAAGTTAAGAAAACAAAGAGAACCATCCATGGGGTCTTTAAAAGGGAATATAAAAAGAGAAGTGGAGGAAGATGATTTCAAGAGAAAAATATTGATCACTGGGTTCCAGCTTGAACATTGTGCACAAACCAACTTGGGGAGAAGAAGGCCCATCATGCAGATTCACAGTGTCTCATACTGGCACTTGACTACCACTTTTGTTAGGGATACACTAAAAGAACAACAAAGCACAATTTTCTAAACTCTTCAAGTATAGTTGAAAACTATTCAAAGAAACTATGTACCAAACACTAAACTCTATATGCAGGGATACTTAGCTCTTAGCCCTTTTCTGTTGTCATTGCAGGAAAAAATGATTCACTGTTTCCCACTGCTTGCTTCCCACCACTGAGGCTATTCTGGATAATTTTAGGCAACATGGAGCGCTCATATTTATTTAATTGCATTCACACATACTTTCTTTTTTTTTTAAGAACAAACTACTTTGGTTTTATGTATATAGCAATGAATGTTTCCTTTGTAGACCAATTTGTTTAAGTAGAAAGTTGAGTCAAGTTCAAGAAAATTATTAGGTAAAGAATATTTTTCAATTTAAAGGAAAATACTAGGTAAGTAATAGTAAGAGAATAGGATTTAAAATCATCAAGGTGGTTTACAAATGACTAAAGTTTGGACAACACCTATTTAGATAAACAGAACTGACTTTATTATCCCTAAAATTGCCTTACAGTACCAACTGTGCAATGACTTGCTTGACATCATTTGCTCAAATGTTCGTATCTAACGCAAGGCTATAGGAGGGCCAATTACCAATGCTTAAAAGAAAAACAAAATAAACAATACAAATGAAGTGGTTAAAAATTTTGTTACCCTACAAAGTCCTTAAGACAAGGGTCTATGGAAGCCACCGTGGGTAAAGAAGGAGTTTATTTAGAATCAAATTCAGGATTTAAAGCCTGATTCTGTCACTTATCATCTGTGTGAACTCCAGCAAATCATGTAGCCATGTTGAATCCTGTTTGCGCTTTCTCCACAGGGTTGTTTATCTGAGGACTCTGAGAGATAATGTATGTGTTGCTTGTTTTCAGAGGACGTTGTGTACCATGGGTGGCCCTCCTCCTTGAAGTCAGGTAAGGCATAACTCTCACCTGCCTCTCCAACCCCATCTTCTACCCCAGGCTCCTGTCTCCTGCGGTTCTTCCTTTTGGTTCATCTCCTTGTCCTTCAAGGTCACCTTATTATCCCACCCTGGGGTTTTTGCACTTGATCTCTTGTGCCTGGAATGTTTTTACCCAGATTTTCAAGCATCTTACTTTTTCCTTTCAAATAAGCTTTAGCTTCAACATGACCTCTCCAGGAAGGTCTCCTTTGGTGTCTTTTGAAAGCATCTCCTCTCTCCTCTCCACCCCCAGCCCTCTTTCTCTTCTCTCCCAACTATACTTCATTTATAATTTATCAATTATCATCTGATGTTGTACCACGATTTCTATCTGAAATAGCATTACATTTTCTTTCTCATTGATTATTACCCCCCATAGAATATAAAGTGTCTCTCTAATTCATCACTATAGTCTCAGCACCTAGAATAGTGTCTGATAAATTATGAATAATTGGTAAGTATTGAATACCATTAATATTATTTGATGAACAAAATAGGGGTGATTCTAAAGGAATTTTTAAAAATTTGATATAGATTTACTGAACGCTTGCTAAGTACTAAGTGGAGAGTTCTAAGCCCATACCAAATAATAATAATAATAATAATAATAATAATAATAATAATAACAATAATAATAATAGTTTTTTCCTAGATAAGTAGAGACAGGAAAAGGATAAGGAATCAGCAGTTGCCATTTTTTTTTCTTGTTTTATGACTGGAGGTTAATGAGTGGATCATTTTAGACTGTAACTACAAGGGGAGTACAAAGAGGACATGAAACAGACAGGGGAGCCTGGAAAGCCTCAGCAAGAAAAAAATGGAGAAGCCCTGGAGGATGGTCCCCAAGCTGGCAGCTGTCTGCCTAGCACACTGAAGTCCTCATGACAGATGCCATCGAAGCCACATGTGCTGCATATCTGCTGGCTACCTGGTGCTAGTACATTCATGGGTAAGAGGATGGGATGTAGTCTCATGTGTCCTGTTTCCTCCATGTCTTCAACTGGGTCCTTTGGGAAAAGGTGTGTGTGTGTGTGTGTGTGTGTGTGTGTGTGTGTGTGTGTGTGTGTGTTTCTTTTCTTTGGCTCCTGAGTCAAATCAGTCCACTCCTGGTACTTGGCAACCCAGCATGCTTCCTCCCACTAACGACAACTCTGTCTGCAAAACAGAACAACATCTTTGAGATGGGGTGTTTATCTGGGCAGCACGCAGCCTCTGCAGCCCACCGGGGCCCCTCCTTCAAAGGCACTGCTGAACGGGCTCACCTGATGAAAGCCCGGACTGTGTACGCTTGACTTGATTTACGGGCAACCGCCAGCTTGTTAGGCGCATGGCCTGAGGAATCCAGTCTGCTGTGGGGACAAATGTTTTTGTAGCTCTGTGGTACCCGCAGGGCTGCCTGCAGCTTGGGGGCTGAGTACAAAGGGGGCAGTGATAAGGGGCTCTGGAATCCCATGCCTGGCTCTGGGAATACTAACTGCCCAGGAGATTGATATCTAGGGTGCAGAGGCTAAAAAAATTAGATTAATTTAGCTCAGCTGTGCTCG